>JAVGWX010000003.1:131579522-131742022 GCA_036924085.1 Ariolimax columbianus | reverse complement strand
ACAGAAGACCAAAGAATGTTATGCTGCTAGTTTTGGAGGTTGAGACAGAAGACCAAAGAATGTTATGCTGCTAGTTTTGGAGGTTGAGACAGAAGACCAAAGAATGTTATGCTGCTAGTTTTGGAGGTTGAGACAGAAGACCAAAGAATGTTATGCTGCAGGTTTTTGTGGCTGAGACAGCACACAAAAGAATGTTATGCTGCAGGTTTTTGTGCAATGCAAAGGCAGTGGGATAAGTGTATCAATGTTACTGGATATTATATTGAGAAATAAAAGACAATGAAAGTGAAATAATAATAGGTTTTCAAGTTAATTTCTCATTTAACTTATATTTTATAGCTATTAGTAACCTATTTACTGATTTTACGTTGTACATAAAAAGCACAGAACACACATGCACACACACGCACACACACACACACACACAGAGAGAGAGAGAGAGAGAGAGAGAGAGAGAGAGAGAGAGAGAGAGACATATATATTTACTTACATACGCATACTTACAAATACATACATGCATTTAAATATACATAAATTTTACAATTAACACAACAATCGAGGGTCTCTTGGAAACGACTTTTGAGTCGGCCAATCCTTTCCCTACCGCAGCACTAACTACGCGTTACGTACAATTAAACAGCCCTCCGGTTATTTCGAATTAACATCGAGGGGTTTTCTAACGACAAGGCAACACTACTGTCTGACATATGCACAGCGCAAATGCGATGTATTGGTAGTCCAGGACACCCATCGCGCAATTGATGACCGAAGATCAAAGATAACTTAAAAGAGGTTTTTGTGAAGAGACCACATAAGCAATATGGGAGCGTCATTTATGTCACATCAGACCTAGACATACTCAGCGAGCCAAACTTTCAGGGGAAATACAGATATTCTCCTAATTCAAATCCAATGATACACAATAACATCATAACACTCAGGATAAACGACTCAATAACAACTGTGTCTACAAACAGCCTGATAATTTAGATCAGGAAACAAATACAATAGTCATGGGAGATTTAAACTGTCCCAGCACTGCGTCGGTAGGGGCACAGTGAATCAGACGCTAATGGCGAGGAGCTGGAGACCTAGACAGAGAAGAACGGAATACAGCTTTTGCATGAGCCCACCTTTTAATAGCTGCAGATGGTCAAGGGGAAACAATTCTGACAAAATTTCTGTGAGAGCGGAAACAATCCTGACATTTTTGTGGGCGAAGAAACAATTCAGGCATTTCTGTGAGAGAGGAAACAGTCCTGACATTAATGTGGGCGAGGAAACATTACTGACATTTCTATGACCGAAAAAACAATCCTGACATTTCTGTGAGTGAGGAAACAATCCTGACAACATGTCTGTGAGAGAGGAAACAATCCTGACATTTTTGTGAACGATAAAACAATCCTGACATTTTTGTGAACGATAAAACAATCCTGACATTTTTTTGAACGATAAAACAATCCTGACATTTTTGTGAACGATAAAACAATCCTGACATTTTTGTGAACGATAAAACAATCCTGACATTATTGTGAACGAGAAAACAATCCTTACATTTATATGAGCAAGAAAACAATCCTGACATTTATGTGAGCAAGAAAACAATTCTGAAATTTTTGTGAACGAGAAAACAATCCTGACATTTTTGTGAGAGAGAAAACGATCCTGCCATTATTTTTGTGAGTGACAGGACAATATATCATGAAACGAAATGTGTAGAGGGTCCTCTACCAGGACGCGACACATGCCCTTGTCGTGCAGCGTTACAACAGTTGTCCAATGGAAGAATATATCTTTCAAAAAAAGCTATAACTTTAAACAAGCCAAATGGGGACGGCGTGGCCTAGTGGATAAGTGGCACGGCTCACAATCCGAAGGTGCTGGGTTCGATCCCCATAACAGCACCGGCCGTTACCCCGGGGAAGCAAACCCTTTGAAAATGCAGGAGGAAGCAGACCCTTACATAAAATGCATGCTGAAGTCGGATGCATTGGGCCGACAGGCGCAAAATAAAAACCACAGTGCAACGCACACCGCCTTGGGGATTAGAGAAATAAGGCGAACGCAAAAAAAAAAAAAAAAAAGAAGCCAAATGTGGTCCTTTTGTTTAAAACAAAGAGATGTTGAAGCTAGAACGAACCCCAGCAAAATACGAGTCCTAACAAAAATGATCCCTAGTCACATACCGAGAGGACGCAGAAAACAGTAAACTTCTGGCCTCAACAAATGCTCAGCGGCACTATAAGAAGAACTATTTGTAAAGAGACCGTACAGGCTGGTGAAAACATCCTTCATGCTATTTCAGGCTTTAAAAAAAAATTGTACCACCTTGAGGAAGACCTGGCCATGAAATAATGCAGTCGACTTAACAGGAAACTTGTCACGAATCTAAGTAATATCAAGGTCATTACTCCCGCAGGTATAATGTAAGTTTCGTTTCTATGCCTTCTGTATAAAGTTTATAGGGAACCGGCAGAAAAGCAAGTGATCATTCTTACAAACGCCCTCTCAGTGTTAACAGCTCTAAAAAAACCAGCACAAAAATGAACTCGGGTGCTCTGGCAGACTCGCTCGGCTGCCTGTTCCAGTGCTTCAATAAAATTAGGGTCCAGTGGATACCAGCCTACTGCAACATTCCAGGCAACGAGGAGGCGAATAGACTCGCTAGAGATGGAGGAATGCTGCAGTAAAGTGATACAAAAATGTCATACAATGAGAAATAAGCAATCATCAAGAAAACGTACAATGCAAAATGGAAAAAAGACCGCCCTGGCCACATAGAAAATGATGTCTTCCACCAACTCTTCAGGCGAGACCAGGTGACCATTCTCCGGCTACGAATAGGACACAACAGACTGAGATGTCATATGTACAATAAGTTCAAGATTGGCACTACGGACATTTGTATCTGCGGTGCAGTCCCCATGACCGCAGAACACATTTCGCAGTCCTGCCAATTTTATACCGACAAAAGAAGTAGCATTTGGCAACAGCCAGTGTCCTTCAACGAGAAGATGTACGGAAGTTAAACTCGAGGTCTGAAGACGAACGAGGAAGAAGAAGAAGAAGAAGAAGAAGAAGAAGAAGTATACGGTTTTTGTAAGATTGATCCTGAACAGTATCGCTCCCTCGAAAGACAAGAAGCTTACCAAGGAACAAACAGGTGTCAGACCTGGAAGATCATGTTGCAGCCAAATCCTGAACCTGGTACAACGAAGACGGGTATGCAGTCAAGAAGATGAGTGATTTTTATAGGTTTTAAGTACAGCATAAGGCACAACACACCACCAGCACTGTTGATAAACTTACGTTCTATGAGAAACGGTTGACGCCTCAGCAACCTCATCAGATGTCACTTCAGGAGGGGGTGAAGTTGATGGTTAAAAAATAACAAAAAATACGGTGTGACACAAGGAAGCATACTAGCAACTATGTTGCATTTCATTTATGCTAACGACCAACAGAGAAGACTAAATTAATGTATACCGAGGACACAGCAGTCGCTGCCGTAGGAAATGGTTTTGAAGAGGTGAACCACAAACTGACAAGTACCCTTGATGTCCTTGTCGAATATTACTACAAAAATCAGTTCAATCCAAACCCCATCAAAATCCAAACATTTACTCTCCATCTCAGAAATAGAGAGGCAACAAGAAAAGTACATATCTAATGGCAAAACTGGAACACAGTATCACATCAATATACTTGCGTGTAAAGTTGTATCGAACGCCGTTTTACATGATGCATTGACAGGAGACAAAATGGAAAAGAAATAATATGGTCAGAAACTTTACTGGCACAATATGAGGAGCACAGTCAGATGACCTCCGAACATTAATCTCTCCCTATCGTTTCTCTGTAACTGAGTACGGCCACCAGTTTAGAAAATATTCTGAACATCTCAAATTTATTGATACAGTAATAAATGATACTTGACGGATATTTACAGGGTGACTAAGACCTACTCTAACTGAAACAATATATCATATAATCGACGTAGGACCACTTGAGACACGAAGAAGTGTTGCATAAGAAATTGAAATATAGAAGCATGTAAACAAGCCAAGGCATTCCATGTTTGACTACCAGGTGCATTTCATAAAGACTGAAATTTTAGACAAAGTTTAAGAGTCAAAACAGCCCCTACAGACGAGTCATTGAAAACGCCGTATCGAAAAGTGAAATGAACTAATGCAAGTCCTCTGGATGGAGCTGCCGGAGGAACCTGCGCCTCGGTACCACATGCAATTCACAAAACATGCAAGTCCCCAAAAATACCACGAAGTAAATATACCAGGAAGTGGTGTATCACAATACAGGAAGAATTTAAACATATGGGGATACAGGGATGATAAAATATGCGTCTATGGATCAATACTAGACCAAGACCTTATGATTATCTGCCCAAATCTTCTGGAAACGTGCAGTATGGATGACAAATGGAGGGGACACGACAAGACAATACATGTGGCCAAACATTGGAAACGTGTGACGTGTTGCTCAGGTCACGGAAAGTAAGTAAATTATTTGCACTGTAAGACTGGTAAAAATTGAATGTTGTTGTTTTGTTATACATTATGCAAGAGGGCCTGTCATGGGTCTGTACCCTGACTATGAAGAAGTAGAAGGAGAAAGTTGAAATTTGGCACATATATAGCTCATTCAATTTGTACTGGACTTCAGAAGTATGAATTTTCTTCTTCGACGAGTTTACCCGGAATCGATGCATGGCTCAACACACCTTATAGACCGGATCTGCTACTCTAACGGCTTGTCAGAACAATGGAGAAATCAGAGGCCAGAACTGTGATAAAATTCTTGATGTTACAGGAAAAAACACCTACAGAAATACACAGGGAGATGGAACCAGTGTTCGAGGAATGCTGTCCTCCGTATGCTTCTGTAAAAAACTGGTGTAGGCAGTTCAAGTATGGCAGCCCCATGCGGTCCCATGTTGCTGATCTTCCAAGATCAGGAAGACCATCCTCAGAGTGCAGCGATGAAAATGCTGCAAGAGTGAAGAAAATCATTGACCAGGATAGGAAAATGACAATTGCAGAAATATCTAGGTCAGCAAAACTGAATGAAAGTACAGTTTTTAGAATTTTACACAACAGACTGAACATGAGAAAAGTGCGTGCCCGCTGGGTCCCGCGTCTGCTGACATGTGAACAGATACCAAACGAAGGTTGATTGATGTGGCCAGTTGCTCAAAATGTTTCGGTCGAAAAACATGTTGCCGGCCATGGTGACAGTAGATGAGACTTGGGTTCACCATTATGACCCAGAATCAAAAATTCCAAGCATGCAGTGGAAAACCCCGGGCTCACTAACACATGTCCAGCCGAGACCACAGAAATCTGCAAGAAAAGTCATGCTGACTGTATTTTTGGGACGTCAAAGGTGTCATATTGAAAGATTACCTGCCTCGTGGCAACACGGTTAATGGTCAATATTATTCAGATCTCCTTTTTAAACTAAGAAAGACTGTGACCAGAAAACGAGCAATAGCGCGCACTCAAAGTCTGCATTTGCTTCAAGACAACACGCCCTACCATAAAGCAAGACTTGTGCTGCAAACAGCCAACGATTTGAATATTGAAATTCTTCCACAACCACCATATTCTCCGGATTTAGCTCCATCAGACTTTTTTTCTTTTCCCAAAACTAAAAAACAGCTGAAAGGAAATCATTTTGACAGTGACGAAGATGTCATACTGGCTTGTGATAATTGGTTTAGTTCGAAAAAATAGGTTACTTTATTCTGAAGGTCTTTTCATGGTCACGCAGAGATAGCAGAAATGTATAAAAGCAAGTGATGGCTACATTGAGAAGGAATAAGCACTGTGCCTAATTTAAACTTTCTCCTCTTATTCCTTCATAGCCAAGGTAAAGACTTATGACAAGCCCTTGTATTGGGGATTTACGTTTCATAAAAATACGCATTCTACAAGCATTTCAAGTAAATAATTTTTCAACAATGTCGGCAACACGTGTTCAGATAACAACGTTTGGCAGAGAATATTCAGTTCTGCTTTTTTAAAGCAGATGTGCGTTCATTCAATTATGACTTTTGAACAATCTATTTTTTATGCATTAGCTGACCTTGCCCTCACTATTTTCCGTTGCAACGCATTTTAAGTATTCACCACTCTCTGACTAAAAAAAATATTATCTTATACCTAATCTGGACCTTTCTTCAATTAATGTGTAGCTGTGGTCTCTTGTTCTTGCAGCCGGCTGTACTTTAAAAAAAAACAACTTGTTATAGTCTCATTTATCTTTTCCCTTGATTATCAAATAAACATGTATTAAACTGCCTCGAATTCTTCTCTTTTTCTATATACTGTAAATCTGTTTTTCTGAGTCTTTTCTCATAACTATAATTACCGAATATCATATCAGTTTTGTCACTCATTTTTGTACCCTTTCCGGCACGTCTATATCCTCTATGCGATAAGAACTTTATACTTGAACACAGATCTAACTAATTTATTTGACTTTTACTTCCATGCTGCTATGTTTAATATTCATTTTTATCATACCGAACATTGCAATTTCCTTTTCCACTGTTACCTGGACTTGCTCATTTATCTTACCTGTATGATCTATTATAACGTGTATTTCCCTTTCCTTTTCTACCTTTCTAATATTATTCTGTCCCATCCTGTATTTATATTTCATATTGTATCAACCATATGGATGACTTCATTTATCTACATTAAACTCCATCAGACGGCGCTCAGACCAATTTTGAATTTTCTTTTTGAATTCACTTTTGAATACGTTATAATTATATTTCACACAACCTGTTAATGCCAAACATACATTAACGCGTATCTACCGTCGAACAGTTAATGTCATCCATTAGTATTTGGATAGTGTGTGTGTGTGTGTGTGTGTGTGTGAGTGTGTGTGGTTGTGTGGGCTTGTGGGTGGGCAGGTGGGCGGGGGAGGGGTTCGGTGGGGGTATTTGGGCTGGTGGGTGTGTGGATTATTATTTACGTGCGTGCGTGTGGGGGGGGGGGTGTAGGGGTGGGTGGGTGGATGTTTGAGTGGGTGTGGGTGTGTGGGTGTGTATGGATGTGTGGGTGGGTATGGATGTGTGGGTGGGTGTGGGTGTGTGGGTGTGTGTACTTGTATGCGTGTATATATGTATATATATGTATGTATATATGTATTTATGTATATATGTATGTATGTATGTATGTATGTGTATATGTATGTATGTATGTATGTATGTATGTATGTATATGAATACATATGCATGTATGCAGTTAGCGATATAACTTTTTTATTGCGCATATATCCATGTATGTTATGGCGTATTTAGGAGTGTATGGTTTATGCAAATCTACATATGGTACAACGTGGGCCAGGTAAGAATTAATTGCAATTGGTCTCGCATATTCCTAGATGACAAGCCGGCAAAGACAAAGTGTGCCCGGTTTTCTCCATAAAGTAGTGCCACAAACCACCATGTAGATATTAAAATCTTTCCCAACAGCCAATGTGGCAATTCCACTGTCCCCCACAACCTCCCACCCCACCCCCACCCTCCTACTAGAAATGGAAAAGCGCAAAAAGACCACGGGATATGAAAAAAAAAACCGTGGTATCAATGGCCACGTGATATGAATGACCATTCTGAAAGGGGCAATCGCCTCTTATTACTTTATTACGAGCGGTGCGATTTTGATATTGAGAATAACACCAGCCCATATCCTGCCTCTTCTACACAATAAACATCCCAATCCATAATCACCATAATCTATCTCACAAACGAGTTATACCCATCGTCTTCATTGTTCAGTTCAAACATGTTTACCTCATTCCACATCTTATATCACCAGAATATCAGTTTCAGAATATGACCAACGAACATCTCTTGATCTTGGTTGTGATGACTTATTCCTCAGTGTAGCTGCGAATCTCAACTTCGTCTCCAGAGGACCCTGTCTTGGGCCATGGAAGTCCAGTTGGTGGTAAGCTCTACTCCAGAGGCGTCTCGGATGTTGTTACGGACAGCCAGAGAGTCTATTCGTTTTTTTCTTCTTCCTCTTCTTCCTTTTTTATACGCTATCAGATACAGGCCTGAATGTGTTCAAAGAAAGGAGCGGTCATCCTGATGCTGTCAGCACTGCTATAGAGCGTGTCTAGTGCTGGCACTGGTGATGGCCACATATGCCCTTTCTGGTCCTCGTATGTCCGGAAATTTGGCAATATATGTTCAGAGTTAATTTTCCCAGTACCACTGGTACATTCGTCAGTAGCATCTATCTTCAATTTATTGAATAGATATTATAAGCACAATTTAGAGTGTATTATATTGGTATTATTATAAGCACAATTTAAAGTGTATTATATTGTAAGAAAGCGAGCTTACATTTGAGGATAATCCCATATACTTAGGATCAAAGCTATACAAGCGACTTACATGGAAGTCACACCTAAATGACATTAAACAAAAAGCCACCAGAAAAATTCTCCCTCATGAAGAAACTGACTGGTACAAGCTGGGGAGCTAACAGCAGCAACCTAAAAAATACATACACAGGTATAGTCAGGCTGGTATTGGAATATGGCATGTCAGTCTGGGCGACTACGTCCAAAACAAAAACAGGCCTCAGACTAATCACATGGGGCATGAAGGCCCCCCAATCCATGCAATGGAGAAGCATACTAATCTAAGCTCCCTCGACAGCAGGCAAGATGAGAAGATGCTTGTGCACTGCTAGAAGCTGAATCCCGTGCCTAATCATCCTATGCAAGCCAAACTTCAATATCTGACAAAAAACCCACTAAAGAGAATCATCTTTTTGCACAATTCAAAACACCTGCTGCGCCACCATGAAAACCTTCTCCTAGAGCAATTTCACAGAACTGAAAATGTTGACTGACTACGAGAAGCCTAGATATTACCATGAAAACATCCTAATAACCACATAGATCACAGGAATAGAAAAGGAACATTTCCAGTTAAAACATTTAAAAACTCTAGCTCAAACGATGATTGAAGGAAAATACAGCCCTAAGGATTGAACTCACGGATACACAGATGGACCAGCATAGATCGCAGTTAAGGATGGTGGAGGATGCATCTTTGTAAGGCAGAACAAGCCATCACACACATGTATGACAAGTCACTGCCCATGTGGAACAAGAGTCCAGACCCCTGAACATCCTACAAAACTGCCCAATACACAGAGACCTACGATGCCAAACCTGGTCAGAGGAAGCCGAGGTGACGCAGAGGCTGTGGAGCTGCCATCCGGATCTGGAGAGGACTGTGAACTTCCTACTAGCGACGGGGCTACAGATCTCAGGTCAGGTCAGGTCATCCGGTAACCGGTGATGTCGGTGGCGAGAACAATATTAGAAAGATAGATAAGGAAAGAGACCTAGGGGTTATAATAGATCATACGGGTAAGGTGAGTGAGCAAGTTCAGGTATCAGTGAAAAAGGCACATGCAATGTTAGATATGATAAAAAGAAATATTAAACATAAGAGCAAGGAAGTGATAGTCAAACTGTATAAAGCATTAGTTAGACCTAGATTGGAGTACTGTGTACATGTGTGGAGTCATTATCAGAGAGGGGATTAAAACATGCTGGAAAGAATTGCACTTTGGTTGGGCTAGCTTCTGAGAGCGCACAAACCTAGCATCGGTACATACAGATGCACACATACATCTAAGCACTCGTTTATGCGTCTTAATAATCTCCCAAATTGATTACGGTCTGAGGTGGAATAGACGCGTCTCCGCCAGTAGAAACTAGTGAGGCAAACACATAATAGAAAAAAAGAAAAAATAAGAGCAACAAAGCTGATAGTGGGATTCCAGAATTACAGTTATGAGGAAAGAAAAACAGGCTTACAGTGTCTAGACGAGAGAAGAAATCGTGGTGACTTAATACAGGTTCATAAGATGATCAGAGAAAAGGATAAATTAAACTATAACAAATCTTTAAAAAATATAGCCACCCATAATAACAAGAGTGCATAGCGACAAATTAACTGAATGAAGGTCCAGATTAAATATTAGGAAATATTTTTTTAGGCTGAGAGTGGTGAATGCTTGTAACGCATTCCCCCTGGAGGTAGTGGAGGCAGATGCAGTTAATAATAGATTGGATGCTCATAGCTTTTATAGCAGGGAAATGCAAGTGTAACTGGTTGTCTACAGACTGGTGAATCTTCTAAACCAGTATAAAAATGTTCAGTTAAGTTATTAAGAAACATAACTGTATGTATGACATCGGGAAGAAGTGGCAAAGGTAAACCGAGAAGACGATGGCACAGAGATATCAAGGAATGCCTGGCATGACTTTGGCGGAGGCTGGAGATTTGGCTAGAGAACGAGTTTCTTTAAGACGGGCTGTGATGAGAGCGACGTTCTTCAAAGAACACATAATGATGATGAGTACTTATCTCAGCTTTTGATGGGATGGGGTGAGCAGTTTCCTGTCGGCCTTCCTAATTGATAGACACAATCATGTCGAGGGATCGAATCTATTTTCTTTAGCGTGAAAAATAAGGGATCCAATCCCAGAGAGTTTGCTCTAATGTACACCAAAAAGAATACTTTACAATTATCATTGTAAAAAAAAATATTTTGTATTAAATAATTGGACAGAAAAAAACCCAACTAAAAAAACCTCTCATTTCTAACACAACACATAATCACAAAGAGAAATTTGTGTAATGCAATTAGGATAGATGTATATGATGCATATTACTCGAGTGACGGGTAGCAACCGCATAACGAACCCTTGCTCGTTACAAAATCATTTTCAATGACACCACCTGCAACTTTACAGCTCTAAACATTTCACAGGTATCCTAGGTGATCATAAACAGCTTATAAAATCAATTCGACGCTATTCTTTACACAATTTGTCAACAAAAATGCGGTGTCATTTTCACATTTCCGCTCAGAGGTTAACCAAAAATACCTTTTCGATTGCATAACAGTTTCCTCATATTTTGTTGTTGTGAGGTTTTATTTTTCTGCTGCGTGCTAATTTAAGATTTACTCCTAAACTATATTAAATTGTGTTCATTGTTATACTACTTAATAGTTCTTGAAGTCAAAACGAAACAAACGAAAGGAAGCAAAATGCTGCAAAATACACTACATTGACTATGACTACACTACTACACTTCTTAGAAACTTGACTATCAATACAAACATATTATTATTACTAATACTTGCATGGAGAGACGTCCAGTTTTTATAATTTTGTTAAGCTGTTCTCATATATTTGTAAAATATATTTTGTTTTAAGGTAGAAATAATAATAATTAAAGTTTATTATAAGTTTAATAATAATTTTGTCGTAAATTGTGTATTGAAACATTTATAGACGCACATGGTGGGCAGAAGGTGTTGTCTGATTGATTGAGGTTTGTAACAACCATATTGATGTCTCAGGTCTGAAAAAGTGATACAGCAACTTGTTCTTCTTGTATGGATGATTCATTTTGATGTGATTGCTGGTTTTAAATGTTATTTATGAACAGATTTGGTCGGGGTGTGTTTTATCATAACTAAAATTACTTAATTTATTTGAGAAAATCGAGAAGAACAGTTACTTACTACTAGCTAGAGCAGGCAGAGCCGAACCTGAACTCAAACTATTTACTCAAAGTGTGTAGTCACTCGTATTCGACGAACTGTTTGACCATATTTTGAGATTAAATCAATTAAATGAAAAACATTTTATATTTTTGACGTCAACTTCTTGCTTTTGTGCTTTTCCACGATTCAGTTAACAGTCTGCCAACACGTCGACGTCGTTCGTCATATCTGATCTACTGTGGGATTGATATAGAAATATGAGCAACCAGCGTCAGGGACATGATATTGATTATGCTTTATCTTCTCAAGCTTCAGCCAATGTAGGACTGCCTGTACTTCACCAAGGAATGAGTGGTCATTCAACAAATTTAGAAAATCAGCAAGTTTATTTTCACAACTGTTATCCACCCACACCTGTGAGCACGTCTGGGGCACCCAATAGCTATTTGTACACAAACAGTGATTACTTTCCACCTGCTACCCCCGTAGATGGATATGCTGATCATTATCATGGTGATCAATATTCAAACCCTCATCAATTTAATACAACTACATACAGCAATTCTACAAACTTTGCCTATGTCCCAGGAATGCCGGTACAGAGTAACAATTTTGAAAATGTAGACTCAAGTATGGTAAGAGATTCTGTAGGCAGTCATGAACATCAATGGCAAGCAAATTCAGCATGGAATGAAAGAGGAAAAGCCTACCAGCCATATAGAGGAAAAGGCAAAAACAAGTCTCAGAGTCAAGGTCGAGACTACAAGAACACACATGGTTACTCATACTCTGCATATGGACAGAATGACTTCTATGGTAGAGATGATTACTACTATGAAACACCTCGTTATCAATATTATAATCCACATGCAGCAAGGAGAGGAACAAATTTTGACAATGGCCATAGAGGATGGGGAGGAAATTATCAAGATGCACAATTTAGATTAGGGGATGGTGATGGGAAACACCACAGAAAGAAAAACTATGGATTTCAATCAGATCAAAAAGATATTTTTACCAATAATGGAAACACTTCATCAACATCTAAACTAAGTAAGAATGTGCATGGTCAGAGCAAAAGATTTAGTAAAACATTGATTAATCAAGTCTTTGATTCGCAAACTTTGCAAGGTGAAAATATACAGGGTGCACATATTGAAGGTTTGGACGAGAAGCATGAAAATGTTGGGCAAAGCAAAAATGAACGTCACAAGGATATAGTGTATCAAGTGGATGAATATGGTGGTGAGAAATTTTCAGAGAGTTCAAGGAATGACAGGTTTCTAGGAAAAGAAGGCAAAGAGAAAGATACGAGTGCAGGTAGCAGCAAAGATCAGACCTCATACATCAGAGGAAGGGGTCATGGTTCTACAAGCAGTATGAGAAGAGGAAATGGAATCACAAGCAGATCAGCAGACACCAAAAGATATAAAACAGGAATTCAGGAGTACGAGTCAATAGAAAATGATGAAAGCCAAAGAGGTAAGTTATTATTAATTTTTAACATTTTGTTTTTGGGCATTCAACATTCATTCTAAGTTGTGCAGTGCATGAGGGGAAAGAAATTGTGTATGTATGTATCGTGTGTGAATTTTTCTTGTTTTGTCAAAGTTAACTCAAATTAGCATGATGTACATGTTTTCTTCACATATTTTATAATTTATTTGCTTGTCATATTATATTTTCAAATTTACTGTTCTGTTTTTCTTGTCGTCTCAAAGTACTTCTTTTTTATGCTGTTTTCCTCATATTTAGGGTGTAAATTTTGTATATTTCATCATCTTCATCATATATCCATCTGTTTCTGCCTTGGAACACATGATCGAAACATGCTCTCCATACTTTTCTATGCCATCTTAAACTAACTTCATCCTCAATTGTTCGCTGCCAGGTTTTCCTTGGACATCCCACTCGTCTCTTTCCCTGTGGGCTACAGACCAGCGCATATATTGTTATGCTGTCTGGTGTCTTTCTGAGAGTGTGTCCTATCCATCTTCACTTTCTTTTCTGATTTCATACTGTATTGGTTGTTGCCATGTTTGCTTTCCTACAGATCTGTATTTGCCATTTCCTTTGACTATCTAAAATTAAGTATGCGATGATGAACTTGTTAATGAAGGTCTGCAGTCTGGATGTGATACTCTTAGTAACATGCCATTTCTCAGAGCCTTATAGCAGTACTGACTTAGCATTCATGTTAAATGGCTTAAGCTTACTCTCCAGGGAGAATGCTGCTGAGTTCTATTTTAGGTGAAGAGAGTTGAAAGCAAATATGACCTTGTTAATCCTGGTCTTATCTTGGTTTGTTCCTCCATCTTTATGAATGTTACTTCACAAATAGGTACAATTTTGCACTTCTTCAATTTATCTGGTATTTTTAGTGTTCGTATTTCCACATATATATATAAATATTTAATTTTCCTGCTGTGTTGTAAATGTTTCCCCCTTGTTTATTTCACATGTTTGCTATTAAATATTCTATTAATATTGTTTTTCCCAGCCACCTTGAGTGAACAGCTCTCTTCTAGCAAATACGAGTGCATGGTATGCTGTGACAACATCAGGCCAGAATCTGCAGTCTGGGGCTGTCAGAACTGCTACCATGTTTTCCATTTATCTTGCATCCAGAAATGGGCTCAGTCTTCACTTTGTAAAGGTATTATTGGCTAGTCTAATATTTAGAAGGTGTTGAGTTGCCATTTTACATGTGCTAAACATGCTGACCTGCAAAAGTCCAAATACCTTCTCCTTATTAGAGCAGAGTGAATACCAGTGGCAGCTGTGGATTATATTTGTCAGTCATGTCACAGAACTTTCTTCCCTCGCATTGGCTTGATCAGCCACAAGCGCATTCACAGACTCAAGGACGCAGTATTGCATGTGGTGATGTTGATAGTCCTCATCAACGACGATGGACAGATTATTATTATTATTATTATTATAAGTATGTGCATGAAGGGGGCTGCAATAGCGGAGAGGTAAGGTGCTCACCCCTAAGAAACGAGCGGAGGATGTTCAAATTTCACAAGTTTCCAGCAACCACTGGTACGACAGGCGTATAACATACTTTGAGGTCCCGTATACATTTTGTACATGTAAAAGAACCCTTGGTATGTGAAAATTGAAAAGAACAGGCTGTTAGCTGCTCTTTGGGAAGGCAAATTTAAAAAAAACAATGAAATTCCTACCCAACATACCACCTACCATGCACCAGGCTTAGTAAAGCACTGAAGCAAAAATTGCAAAAAGAATCTACCACGGAAACTTTCAGGCTCCGTGGCAGGAGGCCTACGCCTGCCTATTTCTTCTTCTTCTTCTTCTGCGTACACAGTCAGACAGTAACCATTATTTTTTCGAAAAAAGCAGCGGTCATCCTGAGACTCTCGCCACTACCATACAGCTTGTCTTGCAGTTCCACTGGCAATGGCCACATCTGCTCTCTCTGATCCTCGTATGTCGGGCAGTTCTGCAGCAGATGTTCAGTGGTCATTTTACCAGTACCGCACGGGCATTCGTCGGTACACCCTATCTTCAGTTTGTTGAATAGGTGGTACCTCAGTCTGTTGTGGCCAGTGCGAAGTCTGAAGACAACGACCTGCTCTCTTCGGTTCAACTGGTAATAGGCATCGTTTTTGGTGTAACCAGTATGTTCGGTTTCCCATTTGGACATGTATCTGGCTTTGATAAGCCGTTTTGACTCTTCGTACGTCATACTGGTATCTGTTTGTGGTAGTCTTGCACCTTCTTTTGCCAGTCTATCGGCCTCCTCGTTTCCTTGGATGTTGCAGTGTGACGGAACCCACTGTATCACCACCCTTTTTGGTGCGGACTGCTGGCACAGTTTGCAGAGTGCTGCTCTTAAGTCATTAAGCTCAGTGTTCTTCTGGCTTTTTAGCGCTGTGACTACTTCGAGAGCATCTGTCAGCAAGACTATATGGCTCTCATTTTCACTGTGTGTTGCCATTTCTTCCACTGCCGCCCTCAGTGCCTCTGCCTCTGCTCTGAAATTGCTTGTGTACTTACCAGTAGCGAATGACAGTGTTATATTTGTGCCATTTGGTAGGTTCAGGAATGCTCCTGCCCCTCCGTTCTGTGTAGTGTTTGTTACAGAACCGTCGGTGTATGCATGGGTCCAGTCCATGCTTGGGTAGCTTTTCGTTATGAAGCTTAGGGTAGTGTCTCTCCTTTCTTTCTCACTCTGGCAGTTTTTGTTTGCAATACCTGGTATATTTTCTACCACCTCTGGAAATATATCCTGCCTCCAAGTAGGTTTTCGTACAGTAGTGATGGGTTTTGGTGTTGTTAGTGCGTTTGTGGGATCTTCGTGCATCTTTGCTTTGGCTATTTCTGCAAAGTTTCTCCGCTTCAGTTTCCCATTTCCCAGATTGTTTAGTCTCTGGTACATTGGATGGTCCGTCAGTCTTCGGAGTTTCTCTGACTGCAGCTGGGCTCTGCAGTCTCTTCTATCGGTCATGGATTGCAGTCTTGTAATCTTTTCAAGTTCTACAATTGGCGTTGACTTCATGCCACCTGTTATGATTCTCATGGCTTGGTTTTGAAGTTTGTTAACTTTATCGAAGTTCGCCTTCGCTGCTGTTGTCCATGCCGCAATGCCATACTCGAGAACTGGTCTCACTCTTCCAGTGTACAGTTTCTTTAGTATGCTTTCGTCTGCTCCCCAGCTTGTGCCAGCAAGTTTCCTCATGATCGCCATTCTTTCTCTGGCTTTCATTCGGTTTCTCTCAATCTGACTTTCCCATGTCATGCGCCGATCAAATGTGACTCCCAGATAGGTTGGGTTGTCGTTTGGCTGCAGGATTTTGCCGTTTAGGCTTAATTTGGTACTTTGGGGTTTTAATGAGAGCGAGAATATTGTGCACGTGGTTTTCTCCTCGTTTATTTTTACCAGCCATGAGTTCGCCCACTCTTCCAGCGATGTTAGGGCCGTTTGCATCCGGTTTCTTGCTATGGTGAGATTCTTTTCAGAGGTCCACATAGCCAGATCGTCTGCAAACATTGAGCTATGGACTCTTCTTGGTATATTCTCTGTAATATCGTTTATATATACCAGAAAGAGTGTGGGTGACAGTACTCCCCCTTGGGGTACTCCCTGCTCGAGTGTCACCTTTTTGCTCATCTGCCCTTGTACTTGGACTCTGGCCGTTCTTTGTTTGAGGTAGTGGTTGATCCACTTGTACATCTTCCCACAGACATCACTTCTTCTCAGCTTGACTCTAAGTCCGTCCTTCCAGACTTTGTCAAATGCCTTTTCCAGATCCACCCAGACAGCTACTGTGTGCTTCTGTGCCTGGTAGGCATCTTCTATCTCCTGGGCTATGAGGATGACCTGGTCCTCAGTGGATCTGTGCTGTCTAAAGCCGGCTTGCTGTGGGATTAGAATTCGTTTTTCTTCCAGATGCCACATCAGTCTGGTGTTTATCATCCGTTCCATCAGCTTGCCGACACAGCTCAGTAGGCTTATGGGCCTGTATCCATTCGGATCTGTTTTATCTTTTCCTGTTTTTGGTACTGGTACCAGTATTGCATCCTTCCATGCCTGGGGTACAATACCCCTTTTCCAGCTTTGGTTCAGGACTGATAGTAGTTTTTTCTTCGCTGTTTGGCCCAGCCCCATCAGCATTTCGTTTGTTATCCCGTCTTTTCCGGGAGATTTCCTTTTCTTTAGTGTTCTCATAGCCTCTTCCATTTCACGCATGGTTAGTTTGGCCATCATGTGCTCTTCAGGAGCCGTATTTATGTTTTCGTGTCGCTTTAGCTCTTCGCTAATGTCTGTATGCTTATCTGCAGGGACCTCGATGTGGTTTGCTCTGGCATAGTGATCGACAAAGGCGTTTGCGGCTTTCTTACCTGTGATCAAGTTCTCGCCCTGCTTGATAGTAATTTGTTTATTTGACGGGGTTTCGTCGTTCATGGCTCTGACTAGCTTCCATAGCTTGTTCCCTTCTTTGTCCAGGTTTAAACTTTCCGTTTTGTTTTTCCAACTTTCTCTTGCTGTTTGCTTGAGAGTGTGTTTGTACTTCGCCGTGGCGGCTTTGAGGGCGATGTTCGCCTCCATGGATTTTTCACGTTCTGCCACGTTCCTAGCATTTGTTACTGCATCTTCCACTTTCTGTAACTCATCATTCCAGTAGGGCTTATAGTTTTTCCTAGCTCCTCTTGGGATGGTTTCAGTGGCGGCTTGCATTATTGCCTTGCTTAGGCTCTCTACCATGGGCTTCATTTTGGTGTTTCGTGTGTTGATGGTTTCACACAGCCCATCTGTCAGGATTGCAAATCTGTCCCAGTCGGCTCGTTGGTAATTCCAACGTGGGAGCGGTTTTGTTTCCTGTGGGCCTACTTCCATGTCAATGGTTAGCCTGATCGGCCTGTGGTCGCTACCTGCCAGTTGGTTTAGCACCTGGCGGTCTATTTTATAGTGTATGTCCTGTGTGGAGAAGGCCAAATCTGGAGTCGAGGTGGTATGCCATGTTCTTGAATAGAAGCTAGGGCTATCCTCCGGCCTATTGATTAGGGAGAGATTTGCATCTATCTCCCAATCTTCCACTTCGTCACCTCTGCTGTCTGTGTCAGAGTAGCCCCATCTCTCCGAGTGGCTGTTGAAATCTCCAACTACTATGCAGTTGGAGTCTCTGACCTCCATACTCGAGAGCGATAGGTCTCTGTTTGGTGGTCCGTACAGATTGAAAATGCGGAGCTTCGTCTCTTGAGCCATTATGTCAACTCCTACAATTTCTGCTTGTCCGGTGTGATTGACAGGTACCGCGCTACTCGGTATGCTGTTTCTGGTCAGTATCAGGACCCCTCCTTTGTGGCCTTCTCTATCTAGACGGAAGGTCTGGTATCCTCTGATTGAGAATTTATGGATACTGTTGAGGTGCGTTTCCTGGATACATGCCACGTCAATCTTACCTTCATGCAGGTGGTGTGTTAGGGAAAGTTTTTTGTTAATGACTCCCTCCGCATTCCACTGTAATATTCTGAGGGTCTTGAAGTTTTGGCCAATAGACGTTACCCCATAGCCATGTGCCTTGACTCCACGACACATGGGTGGGTGACCACCAGTAGTCAAGGGTGGGCCCCTTCGAGGCGTGAGGCCCGGCGCTATCGCTGCCTGGCGGGTCTCCTCAGGATGAGCGCCATACGTTTTTCGAATAGGTTGTACTGCCATCATACTGTGATTTACGTTGCACTGTTTTGTTAGGCTTGCGGCCCCGTGCATCCGATTTCAACAGGCGTTTCTGTAGGGATGCCCTCCTTAGCCTTTGGCTGTCCCCAGCCTATCTGCAAGGCAGCAGTTGTTTACGATCAGAGTTTTCTCTCCTATGGAAGTTGTCTTACCAGACTATCGAGTCTTCACTACTCGTGTCTATAGGGTGCAATGATGATATGATATATGAGATGGACTGGTTTACCCGGAAGAGAGGCAGTCCAGTGTGTCTGTATCCCAGGATCGTCACGTCCTGCCAGAAACGTAGCATTTGCATTTGAGTGGGGTATCTCTTTTTCCCTTTATTTTCTTGGCTTCTATGCAGGGATGGTACGCCTAGCATTCCCCGCCACCTGGGGTGTTGACACAGTGGGGCAGGTGTGCAATGTCCGCTGGTCTGCATCTCTTCTGCGTCCAGTATGATAGTTATATGGCTGATAACGTACAGAGGTAGATATCGTAGCCGGAGTGCATTCAGCCAGAGGACAAGCCTGGTAATGTCACCGAGATGTTGTTCGCCTGGTGTGCGGACAACTCTCATGGTCGGTGGTTGAGTCTTGACAGTTCACAGTGAGGTGGCTGCTCTACTGTTTTCGACACCCCGACCAGGTACTAAGTCTTTGGTTGGTGTTTTTTCGCACCCCATCGCCGTATAGGGTGAGTATCAAGCAGTTGTCCGCCCGCTTTGACTTGCGGGCGGCAAGAACCTCTTACTGTGGCTCTACCTGATAGGGCTGGGGCGCAAGCCCCAGGTCCCGAGCATGTAGGAGCCTCCCATTGCAGTGGTGCTGAGATTTTGGGCGGGATTGCGGCTTACAAGGGTTCGGTCGCAATCCCCCACATGGTAGCCTCGCGCCCTTGGCTTATCAGCCTGGTACGTGAACCAAAGTGTCTGCGGCTCCTCTCGATTTGAGCTGGTTTTCCGTAGCAACGCCCAGTCATTTGTAGGGTAAAACTGACCTGTCTTCAGATGATCTATTTCCAGCACCCGTTCACTATTTGGTCAGACGAACTTATTGAGGGCTTTTGTTTGTCAATGACCAGGTATTTGAAATCTGCGGTTTCTGCAGAGTTAAAACACGATTTTCGTAGCGTTCTTTCATTTGAGTGTTTGAGAGCTGACTTGTCATCCGTGAGTCTAATACCAGCGTACGTTCATTATTAGACCCAAACGGCAGTGCTCTCGATTTGTCCACCAGCGAGACGTACTGTCGAGCTCTGCTATAAGCCTTAGAGAAATCACCACGGACGGACCACGTTTCCTGATACGGACCAGACTAGGGCACCTCGGTGGAGGAGCCACTACCACAAACCGCACCCAATTCGCACTACGGGGAAAGGCAGGCGAGCGTTTTCCGCAAGCCCGCGCTATCGCTCCGCCTGGCGGGACTGAGATCGCTTTACCAACACTGGTTGAAATTGAGTCGCTGCGGCGAGACAACTACCCCAGATGCCTGCCTATTTGAATGCTGGGATTCCAAGTATGTACATACATATTTTGTGTTACCAATGCCTATTTATGTTGGTATGTTTAATTGTTTGAATTCTTAAAAAAAAAAAAAAGGTAAACACAGTCACATAGCAGACACTACCATCCTTCTTCTTCTTCTTACGCTGTCAGACGTCAACCTTTATTTTTTTGAAAAAAGCAGCGGTCATCCTGAGGCTGTCGACACTGCCATAGAGCTTGTCTGGTGTTGGCCACATCTGCTCTCTCTGGTCCTCGTATGTCGGGCAGTTTTGCAGCAAATGCTCAGCGGTCATTTTCCCTGTACCACACGAGCATTCGTCAGTGCCACCTATCTTCAATTTGTTAAATAGGTGGTACCTCAGTCTATTGTGGCCAGTACGAAGTCTGAGGACCACGACCTGCTCTCTTCTGTTCAACTGGTAATAGGCATCGTTTTTTGTGTAACCAGTCTTTTCTGTTTCCCATTTGGTCATGTAGCTATATAACTATGAAGGGCGAAATAAACCAGAGAAAACATTCCCCCCAACTCCAACAAATATAGAGGATAACCAACTGATAACGAAGGAAGAGGTAAGTGCAGCGGTAAAGACATTGAGAAGAGGGAAGGCGGCCGGCGTGGACAATATACCAGCAGAGCTCTTACAAGCAGGTGGAGAGGTAGTGGTGGAAGGCCTAACACACATCTGTAACAAAATATGGGCGACCGGAAACTAGCCGGACTTATGGACGAAATCAATAGTTATACCGTTACATAAGTCTGGAAACCTAAAGCTGTGCCAAAATTACAGCTCATTAACCACCCTAGCAAGGTCATGCTTAGATTAATCCTTGACCGATTGAAACCCCAAGCAGAGAACATTGTTGCCGAGGAGCAAGCAGGGTTCAGACAGGGAAGAAGCACTACAGAACAGATATTTAATTTAAGGCTGCTAAGCGAGAAATATCTAGAACAGCAGCAAACACTGTATCATGTGTTTGTGGATTTTAAGAAGGCGTTTGATAGGGTATGGCATAAAGCGCTTTGGGTAACCATGAGGATGTATAATATCAACGGAAATATTATAACGGTCCTTGAACACCTGTATAACAAGGCGTCTAGTGCAGTTTTTGTGAATGGGAGGCGAGGAGACTGGTTTCACACATCAGTTGGTGTGAGACAGGGGTGTACACTCTCTCCAACTCTTTTCAATATATTCCTTGAAGGAATTATGAGTGAGGCCCCAACGATTACCAACCTTCGTTTTGCAGATGATATCGACGGGTTGGCTGGTTCAGAAGCAGAACTCCAGGAATGGGTCAGAAGGCTCGATGAAACAGCTCTTGACTATGGTATGGAGATAAACGCTGGAAAGACAAAATTAATGACCTACAACGCTACGGGCTTCAAGAGCAAGATAATAAAGCTAACGGTCAGGAACTCGAAGTGGTTGACCGTTTTAAATATCTTGGGTCAAATGGGAAACCGAACATACTGGTTACACCAAAAACGATGCCTATTACCAGTTGAACCGAAGAGAGCAGGTCGTTGTCTTCAGACTTCGCACTGGCCACAACAGACTGAGGTACCACCTATTCAACAAATTGAAGATAGGGTGTACCGACGAATGCCCGTGCGGTACTGGTAAAATGACCACTGAACATCTGCTGCAGAACTGCCCGACATACGAGGACCAGAGAGAGCAGATGTGGCCATTACCAGTGGAACTGCAAGACAAGCTCTATGGCAGTGGCGAGAGCCTCAGGATGACCGCCGCTTTTCTCGAAAAAATAATGGTTACTGTCTGACTGTGTACGCAGAAGAAGAAGAAGAAATATCTTGGGTCGATTGTCAATGATGAAGGGTCAAAATGTGAAGTATTGGCCAGAATAGCACAGACAATAGTGGCGCTTGCACGGCTTAACAAAATCTGGCAAGATAAACGGTTAGCACTACGCACGAAAATCAGATTAATGCGTACACTGGTCCTGTCAATATTCCTTTATGCGTATGAGACATGGACAGTTACAGCTGACCTTCAACGAAGGATACAGGCCTTGGTGATGAGATGTTTCTGAAAACTTTTAAATGTCAAAAACAAAGATCGAGTTACAAACGAGGAAATACGAAATAGAATTACAACGGCAATAGGGCCTTTCGAAGATCTCTTGGCAACTGTCAAAAGAAGGAAACTCACTTGGTACGGTCACATATCGAGATCAAATGGTCTTGCAAACACAATCCTCCACGGGAAGGTGCATGGCAGACGACGAAGAGGCCGGCCCAAAAAGAGATGGGAGGACAACATAAAAGAATGGACCAGTCTCCGACCAGAAGAGTCACAGGCAGCGGCATCTGACAGAGAAGGGTGGCGTGGAGTTGTGAGGATGTCTTCATGTGTGCCCCAATGACTTCACAGGTTACGTGATGACCTGACCTGACCATGTATCTAGCTCTAATAAGCCGTTTTGACTCTTCGTATGTCATACTAGTATCTGGTTGTGGTAGTCTTGCACAGTCTGTCTGCCTCCTCGTTGCCTTGGATGTTGCAGTGGGATGGAACCCACTGCACCACTACCCTTTTTTGGTGCGGACTGCTGGCATAGTTGACAGAGTACTGCTCTTAAATCATTAAGTTAAGTATTTTTCTGGCTTTTTAGTGCTGTGACTACGGCCAGGACATCTGTAAGCAGGACTTCCTTTTGCCTGCCACCATTTCTTCTACTGCAGCCCTCAGTGCCTCTGCCTTCGCTCTGAAATTGCTTGAGTATTTTCCAGTTGCCAATGACAGTATTATTTTTCTGCCATTTGTTAGGCTCAGGAATGCCCCTGCCCCTCCGTTCTGTGTAGTCACAACCATCCAAGATGTAGTGTTAAGACTTTATTTTACTAGGTCTCACCTTTCTTTAATGTAAGATGATTAGTTAACTTCCTTGCTCCATTACAAATCCTAACAGTAAGTCAAGTACCACTTTACAACTGGGTAGTCTGATGCATTGCTTCAAGAAGCAAGTGCTCTCACTGTTTTGCAAATCAAAATTCATGATGTTGCTTACATGAATGTAAACAGTGAAACATTCAAAGATTTTGTTTTTCACATAAAATATACAAATTAAAAAATATACAAATAATAAAGAAATGCATCTGTTTTGTCAAAATATTTGTATGTTGAAGGTAAAAGTGGTTTTTGAAGAAAAATAAATTGTACATTTGTATTTTAACAGAAACAAAGAGCTGGCGCTGCCCAGGTTGTCAGAATGTCTCCATAAACATACCATCTCAGTACCGTTGTTTCTGTGGTGAGTATGTTTTGGTTAGTGTCTCCTTATTATACAAATTATCTGTCATGTAATATGTTTTAGTCTTGGTATGTTAGCAATAAGTGGGTACACCAGCAATAAGCGGTTGCAACTTTCAAATTGAAAATTTGTGGGTTTTAATTTAAACAACGTTATGGCATCAATTTTAAAGAAATGTTTATTTTAAGCTCTCAGAAAATATACACACCAGACAGTATAAAGAATGTGTAGTATTAAGCAATCTGGATTCAAACCTTGGACTTCCAGGTGATGAACATGCCTTACTGCAAGAAAGATGAGAGTTAAAGGATTTGGCTAACTAGAAACTCTAACAAAAAATCTGTTGACATTGGTATAGCATTTTTCACGCCCAGCTGTTGCAATTATGAAATAAAGAGCTAGTTTTAATATTAACATACCCTTTATTAAACATTTAAAAAAGTTTCTAGATTGAACTGGGTATCAATTCCATTGAACTGGGTATCTATTCCATATTACATATTCTATTTGTTACTCTAGGGCCTAAAGGGAAGGGAAGAAAAGTAGTGTACCTCCAAGGTATGTCAGGGATCAAGACGCTGAGTAGCGCATGAGCTGCAGCGGTCAGCGACCCATAGCTGACTGCTAGCATCAGGACCAGCGAACCAGAGCTGCCAAGACCCTTCTACACCTCCATACGGTTATCCTGGATAACAGGCTGCAACAGAGCAGACCTGTTAAGGAGAAGGGATTGAAGAGGGAATGTACTCAAAAAGTGCTTGCTGAAGTCGAATGTGTTGGACCGAAAGGTACAAATATCGCAGTCAAGCTGTAAACTATGACACAACGCATTCCGTTCTCTGGACTACATTCTGCTACTTAAGCCCTTTTAGGGTTTGGTAGCAGGAGATTGAGAACGAACAAAGCCAAGCCAAGGTATGTCATAAGAGGTGATAAATTACGGTTAGCCATGAGCAATAAGGGCTGGCTAACCTCATCCTATAGAAACTATGAGTGACAAGAGAAAGAGATCTATATTCCATGGTAGAAGTGGGGTGTCTAAGTTAATCTATTCCTTAACTGCAAGTTGGCCATTGGAACATTTAACAGGTGACAACATTCTTTTGTGGAGTGCTCTGTTTGTTGATTCCAACAACATATTTCAATTTTTTAGTGAGACAAGGTAACTTCATCTACAGATTGGATTGAAAATCACAAGAGTGCCAAATACAGCTCTTTCTATTAATGTGTCTCGTGTATAGGTGTTCAAAATACCTTAAACATTTGTCCTTTCAATTGTTCACTACATCATTCACATTTATAAAACATCACATCATTGTAATGATACTTTTATAGAGAGGTAATAACACAAATCAGTAGGAGTAATAAATCTTTAAAATATGCTTCTTATGAAATCATCCATTTACCTGTCTGTAAAAAAATGGTCAATATGACTTTTTCCCATTGCTGGGGTAGACGAGGGGTTTCTTTAGGCTGAAAACTACAGGCTACTGTCGCCACAACGTGTACTGGTTAAATTTATTTATTTCATCCCCAACAGAAAACAACATATGCCATCCCGGGGACTCGAACCCCTGCCCTCATTGTCGACAAGCAGGCATTGAAACCATTCGGCCATTCGCTCCTAAAATTTACCATTGTGGACAGTCATTGCTATCTTTTAATAACAGAAAATATGGATTATGTAGATACGTTTATTGTTATTTAACACAATTTATTATGTAATAAAATGTATTGTTATTTTACACAACACAGTTTATTATGTAATAAAATGTATTGTTATTTTACACAACACAGTTTATTATGTAATAAAATGTGTGGTTATTTCAGTTTATGTTATAAAATGTATGGTAGTTTCAAACACAATTTGGGATCAAGATGCTGAGCAGCGCATGAGCTGCAGTGGTCAGCGAACCAGAGCTGCCAAGACCCTTCTACACCTCCATACGGTGATCCTGGATAACAGGCTGCAGCAGGGCAGACTGGCTAAGGAGAAGGGATCGAATAGGGAATGCTAACCCGGTACTCAAAAATGCTTGCTGAAGTCAGATGTGTTGGACTGAAAGGTGCAAATATCGCAGTCAAGCTGTAAACTATGACACAATGCATTCCGTTCTCTGGACTGCATTCTGCAACTTAAGCCCTTTCAGGGTTTGGTAGTGGGAGATTGAGGACGAACCAAGCCAAGCCAAACTAAATTTGTAATGGAATAAAATGTATAGTTGTTTCAAACACAATTTGTTACATAATAAAATGTATGTTTGCAAACACAGTTGATTATTTAGTCAAATGTATTGATATTCTAAACATAGCTAAATAAGCTTATATTATAACTGTTGTGGGTACATTCATAATTTGAATTGCTCATTTGTATGTATTTGTTTACTGGTCTTTAGGCAGCAGAAGAGATCCAAATTACAGGCGAGGAGAAATAGCTCACAGTTGTGGTGATACATGCCGTAAGAAGAGGAAAGGTGGCTGCAAGCATCCGTGTACTATGTGAGTATGAATATCAAGACAGATATATACTTCATCATGCAAAAATAAAAATTTCTACAAAATCACGACTACAAGAACAGGCTTCATATAAGAAGACCAGCTACATTCTCCACCCTATGCTGTGTTATGGAGAAGGAAGAAGGCATAGTTTTGCCTAATTGCTTTGACTTGCTGTAATCCTTGAAAATAAGATGTTCTTCTCATCAAGTGCAATATTTGTGAATTTAGTTCCATAATATCTGAATTTAGTCCCACAATATTTGTGACCTGAAAGTGATATAATTTGTTAAAATATTTGCAAATTTTAATTCCATGATAATTGTAAATATATCCTACAATATTTGGGAATATTGATATGACTGATGTTTGTGAATTTAATCTGATGGTGTTTATGAATCTGCTAACATTTCAAAATTTGGACTGGTAATATTTGATAATTTAATTTTGTAGTTGTAAATTGAATTCATTTATAATTATGAATTGAATATGATCATATTTATGAATTTAATCCTGCATTTGAGAATTTTGTTAGATAATATTTACGTGCCAATATTTTTAAATTTATTGCGATAATAATTATAAATTTAATCTATAATATTAGTGCATAATATTTGTGATTTTAACATGGTAGGTATTTTCAATGACAGTCATACTGAGAGCTAGTTTTTATTCCTGAACATTTGAAGAAAGAGCAAAAACGGCATGTCACTAGCATGGAGCCAACCAAGTGCCTTTGTCAAGAAGAAACAGTTACTCCATCACCTTGCTGCTCAAGTGCTCAACTATATCGTGCTTATGGCCTCACAAAAATATACCATGAAACACAGGTTTTATTGACCTAAAACATGAGCTAAACTAAGAAAGTGTTACATTATATTTTCAGAAATCCTTTACTGTAACTAAATGAGAACGAACGCTATCGTCAAAGTCAGGTGATATATGCTGACCAAGTTTTGCATGTCCTGGAAACAGGCTGGGTTATAGCAGCCTATCCAATAAGTTTGGGGTCGGCGTGGTGATCCCCACAATGGTGAGCCTGCTGATAATCTTGCATTGCACTACAGTAAGGAGGACACAAACGGGGAAAAGGAAGGAACCCCTTTCCACCTGCCCCCCACCCCACCAGAGAACATGAATCAATTCTAAAGAGCTCAGCTGCAAGTAGCTCTAAAAACAAAACTATAACTTTTTAGAAAAGAAAAAGAGAATTGTGTTTTCTCATTTGTTTTAGAAAAACAGAATATGGTTATTATTTATGTTTGATCTGTATTCCAAGATTGCATATTTATTTTCACTTTGAACCATGTACAGACTATGCCATCCAGGACCTTGTCCACCATGCTGTGCCATGGTCTGGGTGACCTGTGACTGTGGTAAAGTCAGGTATGTCTTGTGGAAAACCTTTTTTTTTCAATTTGGTTACATTATTCCTAGAATTGGATCTGTATCATAAATAGGCTTCATTTAAATTTTGCGGGGATTTTAAATAAAATATTAAAAACTGTTGAAGGCATGTCCTTTGGACGACATCAGGACATATATTGGCCAATGTATATGTATGTATATGTGTGTGTATATGATTGTAATGTGGACATAGTGGCCAGTGTATGTGTGTGTATTTGTTTGCAATGTGCTCAACTATGGCAGTTTTGCAGTACAGTAGTTTCGCAAATCCTTTCTCTAAGTGCAGAAGTGGTCATGCAGAAAAAAATCCCTGACATGCCCAGTCAAACTGGACACAAAGTGATTTCATTGTTGGTATGATGAGATTGGAAACCAAGATTGTGTTCGATTTATACCCCTATATCACGCGCTCCCCTAAATTTTGTTACATTTGAAGTGAAAGATATAGCTCAGTTCTGGCATTTGTACGTTTTATGTTTTAGTATACGTTAGTTGTTTTTTTCCAGATGAGTTGAAGGACATGTTTTCACTGTGCTTCTTGCATGTCCAACTCTATTGAAGGAATGTTCCACTGTTCATACGTACTCCCCACACATGCATGTCTTATTCTTCTTGTCTTAATTTTGGCCCTTACGAAGCATAGGAACACAACTACATTCCATATTCTGCAGACTTTTATTCTGTCACTTTAATCTCTGCTGTGTACTATTTAAGGGTTAGCTTAATTCTTAATTGATGAATGATAGGATTAAGTTTATCCCTACAGTTACTTGTTCTGTAGCTCTGCAGTCTTGACAAGAACTAAACCTTGATATCAGTGTGGTTTCCTATTTGACATGTTCTGTTATTAATGAACTGGGGTCAGGTTCAGCACTTTCAGCTACATACACAGCTAAAGTCTGCTACTTGATGTGCTAACGTTCATTAGTGTAATTTTCAGAGCTTGCCAATATTAATTAAAGGTTAATTGTGATATATATATATAAATAAAAGACAATGGAAGCAAAGCTGGGACATGCAGTGGTGTAACTGGTCTGGTCGTTCAGTAATAAATATATATACTTTACATTGGAGAGAAAAGTTGAATCAATGCAAATGCCTGGAAACAGGTCTTGGCAGGAGCCAGCTGGAATGGTGACCTATGCTTCACATTGGAGCAACAAATATGAATGATATAATAGTATTTTTGGAGTTTATTTAAAACTTCTTTGTATGTATGAAATAGTCATCACAAGTCTCCGCATAACTTATTGTACTTTTTTGCACGTTTATATGTATCTTAGTTAAATAAGTTAGCGATAAAATAGAAAGGAAGGGCTACCGAGAAAATAAAGCACACGCTGACACCATACTGTCTGCATCCGAACCCTTCACTAGAAGTCTTGACAATGTCTTGCCTCTAGAACATGTTGAGTCCGGACGAGAGAGTGAGAAAGATCCTGCGCACATCTCCCTCACTATAAACACATTGCGCAACTCACAACATCACCCTACAGATCACACCCTGACTAGCAGCTCGCAACTGGTAGGGCCCCCAAACTGCTGCGGCGGAACAGGCAGAAAACGATCACGAAAACTACCCATCACGCTTGCAACATGGAATGTCCGCATGCTACTGGACAACGCCAAAGCAAACAGACCCGAACGACGGACAGCGCTGATCGCCAGGAAACTGGCTAGATACAACATCTGCATAGCTGCCCTGAGCGAGACACGACTGGCAGAGGAAGGGCAGATCACAGAAGAAGGCGCTGGTTATACTTTCTTCTGGAGCGGCCGCAGCAAAGAAGAACGCCGTGAAGCTGGAGTTGGCTTAGCCATCAAGACTAACATGGTCGACAAGCTCACAAGCATGTCTAGATTAATTAATGACCGCCTGATAACACTGCGTCTCCCTCTAATAGGAGGGCGCCATGCCACACTTATCAGTGCATACGCACCCACAATGACAAATCCTCAGGAAACAAAAGATAAGTTTTATGAGGACCTTGAGGCGCTCATCGCTGCAGTCCCCAAATCTGACAAACTGATCATCCTCGGTGATTTTAACGCTAGGATTGGCAGAAACCATACAGCCTGGGAGGGGGCCATTGGCAGACATGGTATCGGAAAATGCAATAGTAACGGACTGCTCCTTCTGAGGACATGTGCCGCAAATTAACTACTCATTACAAACACAGCTTTCCGACTTCCTGTCCGAAATAGAACCCAAGGTCCCGCCACTGGCACCTCATTGACTACATTATCATCAGACGTAGGGATCGAGCGGATGCTATGGTAACGAAGAGCATGTGTGGTGCAGAATGTTGGATCGACCATCGACTTGTCATTGCCAAGCTAAACTTCAAGATCCAGCCCAAAATGCGCCCACAGGGAAAGAAACCACAGAGGAGGCTAAATGTCTCTCAGCTGAAATACGAAACGATAGAAGACTTCCAGGAAGAGCTTGAGGGCAGACTATCTGAGCTTCGTTTTGAAAAGAACGACATCGAAGAGAACTGGGCATCATTGAGAAACACACTCTACTGTTAAACACATTGGCCAACTCACGCGCACGCATAAGGACTGGTTTGATGAGAACGATCTGGAAATACAGGGCCTTCTCGATGCAAAACATGAAGCGCACAGGTAATACCAGAGGGACACATCATCTCCGGCAGCAAAAGCAGCCTTCAATACTGCTCGCAAAGCTGTCCAGACCAGGCTTAGAGAGATGCAAGACTCCTGGCTCAGCAAAAGAGCTGACGAAATTGAGATGTTCGCCGAGCGTCATGACACCAAACGGTTTTACGAGGCACTGAAAGCTCTCTACGGCCCGCAGCCCTCTAGTAATACTCCAGTTCGCAGTGCAGATGGAGCACTGCTAACAGATAAGGTTCAAATTCTAGACAGATGGGCAGACCACATCTGCAAAATACTAAACCACCCATCGTCCATAAATGAAAAGGCCATCCGGCGAATGCCGCAGGTGGAACTGAACCTGGCGTTGGATGAAGTCATCACTGAGGAGGAAGTCGACAGGGCAATCAGTTCACTATCTCTAGGAAAAGCTCCAGGAGCTGATGCAATACCAGCAGAGGTATATAAGACAGCTGGCCCATCCCTCACCAGAAGGATAACTGAACGCTTCTGTCACACGTGGGCTGAAGGAAAAATTCCGCAGGAGCTAAAGGACGCCTCAATCGTTCACCTGTACAAAAGAAAAGGCAACCGCCAGGAATGCGACAATCATCGTGGAATATCGCTACTCTCCGTAGCAGGCAAGATTCTAGCGCGCCTACTGCTAAACAGGCTCAACAAACACCTTGAACAAAGCCATCACCTCCCAGAAAGCCAACGTGGATTCAGAGCCGGAAGAGGAACTGTGGACATGATTTTTGCCGCTCGCCAAGTACAAGAGAAGTGTCGAGAACAAAATCAGGCCTTGTACATCACATTTATTGATTTGACAGAGGCATTTGATATAGTAAACAGAGGAGGGCTGTGGATGATAATGTCTAAGTTTAGCTGCCCCAACAAGTTCATAACAATGGTGAAACAGCTACACATGCCCAGCATCCATGCACTGCTAGAGAAAGCTTGACTAGGATGGGCCGGACACCTTCCGTATGTCAGACGAGCGGCTCCCAAAGAAGCTTCTCTACGGCGAGCTGAGAGAGGGATGGCGCGAGAGAGGGCGCCCAAAGAAACGTTTTAAAGACGGTCTGAAGGACTCACTGAAAAGTTGCCAGGTAGACATTGACACCTGGGAATGTCTTGCGCAAAACAGATCTGACTGGAAAAGCGCAGTCAAATCGGGTGTAGCTGCCGGTGAAGACGACCGCGTTGTAAAAGCCCAGAGCAGACGCGGGCAGCAGGAACACCATCCCCTTCTACAAACCTCGTGTGCCCGATATGTAGCAGATGTTTTCGTGCCCGCATTGGCCTGTTCTGCCACATGCACACACAACAGGGAAATATGTGGCAAGGATGATGTCGGCGGTCCTCATCGACAACGATGGACAGCTATTATTATTAGTTTCATGTTCAGAATGTGTAATTTATATATTTGTTTTATTATTACATTGTGCTTTTCCATGCATTTGAAAAATATAAAAATTTGCTTAACCTACTTTTTCTGTGGTTATAATTGTGCCTCACTTCATAGGAAACATGTTCGCTGTTCAGCTGTTGTAAGCTTCAAGTGTGATAAGATTTGTGACAAGAAACTGAACTGTGGGGTCCACAAATGTCAAGAGGGATGCCATGCTGGTCCTTGCTCTTCTTGTTCAGTCTTCAAGACACAGGGTAAGATGGTTGTATGATAACTGGAAATAACAGTCAGTGTTTTGTTATTAGTTCTGTGGTTTTCAACAATAAATCACACATATACTTCATGAAAATATGATTTATGAAAATTATAATGAACAAAGATCTATGAAATAAAACAAACCAAGTTCAAGTACAAATTAGTAAGTGGGAGTGTATATTGACCAGTGGTACCCAACCTTTTCTCAATCGCAGACCCTGAAGGTAGTGATAATTCATGACACCCCACACCACGCCTTATGTCACACAGGGAAAATTAATAACTTAAACACAAAAGCCTAATTATTGGAAAATATAGAATTGATTTGGGGATTCCTACATAATGGTTTGCTGACCCCAGATTTGGACAGCTGATATGAATTATATTAAAAGAAAAACTGAAGGAAACATGGCCATCAGCTGTTTGATTTTACCATGAACCAAATACATCACTGAAAGCTGTTTACTTTTAATCTTTTAGGATAAGTAAGTACTTTACAGAACATCACTTCTTACAAAAGCCAATCTATTTGGCTGTTATTAGTTTCTTTGCAAGTGTGCAGTATGGTAGGTTGCCATTACTTTCCATACTTGAAGGAGCCAAACTGGACACGAGCTTGATTTGACCCGAGTGCGTTGGAATTGTGAAACGGACACTTCACTCCTAGGCCACGCAGCATCCTCTTTTAGAGTACATATCAATAATAAGGCTTGTCAGTTTTCTTTATTGTTGATACATTCAAAGATCACATGGCAGCAAAGAAAAGACTGATCTCATATTTTTGTTACTACCATAAACCATGCTTACCATTGTTAGACCTAGACATAAACAGGGGATGACATCTCTACTTCACATGCCATACTGACTGGAGAAGGGGATCATGTTCTTGCACAGCTTTGTGTCCTTAGTACTGTAATTCAGAGTGTGCACTATGTTCTCTCAATTAGTAGTCCTAATTTTCTTCATAATGTTGAATACATATAGGAGATACTGATGCCTAGGGATTGTGAGCTTGGTTTAAAATCTCAAACATACCAGGTTCAGATAATGTCATGCTCATTATGGCATGCTGAGCATGTCATGATTTTTTTTATGGTACGTTTGTTTCTTCCAGTTGACAGAGGAGCCGCATGAGAAATGAAGTTCGTTCTTAGGGTCAGCACTTTCAGCAATGAAGTTTGTTCTATGAACCATTTTTCATTAGGGAAGAGGTTTTTCAAGAAGGGGAAACATGAAATGCAATGTCTTAGAGAAGCAGCAATGATATAGTAATAAACATGTAGGTCATATACATTTATATGTTTGACTAGAAAGGATAATTTAGTTTGGGCACTTTGAGAATGGAAATTGGAAACCCGTAGAACTGCATGCTGTATCAGACAATATGGTTTTGGATAGATACGGCAGACTCATTAGAATATTGATTGGAGGAGATGCTGAATACCTCATGGCAAAATAACGGGATTTGCTCAGTGTACTAAATTGTAAATCAGAAACAAATATTTGACATGCAGCTGCTAAACTCGATAACTTAAGATGTGCAGGAATAATAACAAATAGAAGAAACAATTTGAAAATACACCATTAAGATCAGAAAGGGAAACATGAATTTGAAAGCAGACATATTATAGCTAAATAACAAATAGTAATCATAAAATGTATTATTTAGTTGTCCATCACAATATGATGGCGACATCATCGGATGGTTTTGTCTTGATGATGTAACTTGTTCTGTATTTGGATTATAGTGAGGAAGAAACTGTACTGGTCATCAACCTCACTCTCTGGTCTCGAGCTACCTTGGACCAGTGGCAAGACATAAGTCAAGACCTGGAAGTAACTCAGGTTTTGTTCAATGCTTTTTAGAGGCGAGTGCCTTACATCTCGATAACATCACTGACCGTGTGAGGGATGTGTCATGGACATGTTGCTAACTGAGCAGGCTAGCAAATAAATATAATATAAAATCTAGATATAATATTTATTATAGAGAACGTCTGAGAGTAAGAGTTTTCTTACTTGTTTAAAATTGTCTTTCATCATCATTTCTTGCAGAGTGTTTCTGTAAGAAGGTAACATGCAATGCCATGTGTGGGACTGAACAGTTTATATTGACCTCATTCATCTGTGAGAAGCCATGTGGAAGGTGAGTATGTGATCCCCGTTATGTATCATTTGGGATGTGTGGTCAATAATGAGAGAAATGGGTGGCTGAGTGATTTAACACAAAACCTTTAACTCTTTCATCAGCAGCAAAATTTCCATGTTTTGTGCAGTGTATTTTCCATCACTCTAAGATTTTCATATAGTGTTACAGTTAAAGTATCACTGTTTTATATTATCATATTATGTGGTTGTGTCCTATATGGAATGAACAAGGATTGTATGAGCAATAAGAAAATATAAATTATAAAAATATATCTCTATTTGCAAAATAGTGAAGAAATAAGAAACATGCAGCAACAAAATAAAACTTGACAAAAGCAATTAACATGTCTTTACTCAATATTGACTGTTAATCCATGCTTTGTTGTTTGTAACATACTTGTTTTGAAATTAAATCCATTTATGAAATTATGCAACGTAGACCTTAACTAACCGTCTTTATACTGGTTTAGAAGACTCTGCAGAGTCTGTATACAACCAGTTTCATTTGCATTACCTTGCTCTAAAACCTATGCGCATCCAATCTATTCTTAAATGCATTAATTGTCCCAGTCTCCACTACTTCCTGTGGCAATGCATTCCAAGCATTCACCACTCTCTAACTAAAAAAATATTTCCTAATATCCAATCTGGACTTTTCTTAATTAATTTGTAGCTATACCCTCTTGTTCCTATAGGTGGTTGTATTTTGAAAAACTTGTCGCAGTCTAATTTATTCTTTCCTTTGATTATCTTATAAACCTGTATTAGGTCACCTCAAATTCTTCTTTTCTAGACACTAGACCGGTTTTTCTGAGTCTTTCCTCATAACTGTAATTCTGGAATCTCACTACCAGCTTTGCCGCTCTTTTTTGTATTCTTTCCAGCATGCTTCTATTATATGATGAGGACTCCACACCTGTACACAGTACTCCAATCTAGGTCTAACTAATGCTTTATACAGTTTGACTATCACTTCCTTGCTCCTATGTTTAATATTTCTTTTTATCATACTTAACATTTCATTTGCCTTTTTCACTGCTACCTGAACTTGCTAACTCACCTTACCTGTATGATCTATTATGACCCCTAAGTCTCTTTCCTTATCTATCTTTCTAGCATTGTTCTCTTCCATTCTGTAATTATGTTCCATATTGGATCTACCCATGTGGACGACTATATTTATCTACATTAAACTCCATTTGCCAGCTAACAGACCATTCTCGAATTTTATCAAAATCCGACCTCAATATATCCACTTCTGCTTTAGATGAGACACTAGTGCATAGTTTTGTGTCATCAGCAAATTTTGCAATCATGGATCCCATATCAATGTCCAAATCATTAATATATATCAAGAACAAAATTGGTCCCAAAACCGAGCCCTGTGGCACACCACTTTTCACTTCACACCACTCAGAGTACTCCTTATTTATGCCCATCCTCTGTCTTCTTCCTGTTAACCAATTTTCAATTCATTTGGCCTCTTCCCCACCTATTCCATGTGATTTTAACTTTCGAAATAATTATTGATGAGGTACTCTATCAAAGGCCTTTGCAAAATCTAGATAAACAACATCCACTGGCTTTCCTTTATCTGTCATTTTAGTAACCTCCTCCATGAATTCTAATAGATTTGTTAAGTACGATCTCCGTCTAGTAAATCCATGCTGAATATTTCTGATTAGATTAAACTTGTCTGACTGCATTACAATGATTTCTTTGATGTTTGACTAACAATTTACAGACTATTCTCATTAAACTCACGGGTCTGTAATTTGCTGGATCCGATTTTTTGCTCTTTCTGAATAAGGGGATCACTCCTGCATCTTTCCAATTGCGTGGAACAATCCCCTTTTCAAGTGATTGAGAACATAATATAGCTAATAGTTTTGATAGTTGGTCTCTAATTTCAAACAGCAATTTTGAATGAATACCATCTTGACCTGGACATTTATCCACTTTCTTTTCCTGCTATAAGATCCCAATGGATGATCTGATGGTCACTTGAGCCAAACAGTTCCCCAACAGTAACGTTTTCAATCATATTTTCCTTTGTAGTAAATGGCCTAACATGACATTGGTCTAGCACATGACCGGAGGTAGCTCAGGATACAGGCACTCTGGTCCCACTTAATCACTTTAAATGGGTAACATTTCTTATGAGAGGGCTTTAAATCAAAACCTTTTAATTATATTTTTTGGTAAATTTGTTCGGAAAAAGAGAAAGCGAAACACAACTGTATAATTTTTTTACATAGTCCCCATTGCATTCGATAAAAGTCCCCAAGCCCCTATAAAGTTCGTAGATTCCTGTAGAAAAAGAATTGTCTTCGTGTGTGACCACTCATGCATCACTTGCCGAACCTCTTCATTGGTCTTTCCTCCCAATGCCTCTTATAGTCATCCAAAGATGTGGAAATCACGGTCTAGTGAGTAAGGCCGGATGTGGTAGACACTCAAAGTGGAGGTCTTCGGTGGTAGCAGCCGTTGCACGGACAGTATGGGGTCGAGCATTGTCATGTTGCAAAAGGACATATTTATTCACAAGTCCGCATCGTTTGGACTCGATTGCGGGTTGAAGATAATTCCCGAATGATCTGTTTACTTAGCACTGATGACAGTGTTCCCCCTGGGCATGTAGTGCTCTAAAATAATGCCTTGTTCATCAAAAAAGAGCCAGCATAACCTTCCCTACAGATTTCTGAATGTGAAACTTCTTTGGTTCAGTAAGGAGGGATGGCACCATACAAGGAGGGATGACACCATAGAATTAAATGACTTAAGCTGGTAGTAACAAATGTTTCACCAAAATAACAAAATGTTTACCTTTACCATTATTATATAAAACAAAACTAAAGGATCATCTTACATTTCCGATGTATCTAAAAAAAATCTGTCACACAGAAAAAATATATATGTATCGTAAAAAGTAACATCTTAAAGTCACCTGCCACTATTAATTGTTTTCTGTCCTGAATAACAGGAAAAAATGTTTACTGAAAGAGAGCCAAGTCAAACACACACACAAGGAGAGAGGGAGAGAGAGATCATTAGCCCACAGACATACCCTACCAATCATCAGACACATCATTAGCCCACAGACATACCCTACCAATCATCAGACACATCATTAGTCTACAGACATGCACCATCAGTTAACAGGCATGCATCATTAGTCCACAGATTTACAATGCACATTTGTACAGACAAACTGACTTGTAAAAAAACTGATGGGTTAATGAACACATCTCCTTTGATGTACATAGCTGTATACTCATTTATATCTGCTTGGTCATCACTTAGAACACTATCCTGTGGTAACCATGTTTGTGAGGAGACATGTCACCCTGAAGAGTGCCCCTCTTGTCCACTAATGCCAGGGCTTCTCCAGAACTGCTGCTGTGGCAAAACCCCTCTCTCACAACTGGAGCTTCCAGAAAGACATTCCTGCCTGGATGCTGTACCCACATGTGAAAAAATGTGCAACAAACCCATGTCCTGTGGGTCACCCAGTAAGTTATCTCATTTCTCTCAGAACTGTAGAAGTCCATTTGTACGTTTTTTATTATAATAAATTTTGTCATGCCCTCTTGTGGATCTAAGGGTTCCTTATTAGGGAGAAAAGAAAATGTCTGTCGCACACTATTATTAGTCAATCAGTCAAGTATATGTCAAATTCTCCTGTCCTCTGACATCAGTTCCAGATCTCTCAATGTCTTCTTATCTCTGCACCAGTCATAGGCCATTTTGTCATATGTACTTCTGCCATGAATGATCGAGATATATTTACTTGTAGTTGACATGTTTATATCAGTTGGAATTTTTGTAGCTTACAATTTCTACAAGATGAGGTATCTGGCCACATGCCTAATCTTCCTTAGTTGCCTCTTATGAAATGCTTCACAGGTTACAGCGGTATTATTCTTTGCTCCCATTTTCGACACGATAACACATCGTCAGCTCTATTATGTTTGTCATAAAAGGTGACTAAAGAATGTTGTGCTTTGATTTGGCAAGTTTATGTAAAACAATCCTACCTAAACAGCCAACACAAGAGCACATACATCTTGTGGCTCGTGCTTCCTTCACGAATGGCAAATGCTTTTCCTTAACAACACTATCTGTGATGTATTTGAAGGATCAAGATGCTGAGCAGCGCATGAGCTGCAGCAGTCAGTGACCCATAGTTGACTGCTAGCATCAGAGTCAGCGAACCAGAGCTGCCAAGACTCTTCTACACCTCCTTTCAGTGATTCTAGATAGGATGCAGCAGAGCAGACTGACTAAGTAGAAGAGATTGAAAAGGGAAGGCTAACCTGGTACTAAAAAATGTGTCGGACTGAAAAGTGCAAATATATCCAGTCAAGATGTAAACTATGACACAACGCATTCGGTTCTCCGGACTACATTCTGCTGCTTGCAAAGCCCATTTCAGGGCTTAGTAGCGAGAGATTGAGAACGAACGCCAAAGAAGAAAAGTCTTTGAAGGAGGTTTGGTGTCTGATTTCTGTGTTGTGAATTCGAGCATATAGAGAGATTCAATGACATTGGAGCAACACAAAACTTCTCTGCATCAGCTATTTGTACACTCCATAGCTTGTAGCCATATAATATTAGAAAGATAGATAAGGAAAGGGACCTAGGGGTTATAATAGATCATAAATGTAAGGTGGGTGAGCAAGTTAAGGTAGCAGTGAAAAAGGCAAATGCAATGTTAGGTATGATAAAAAGAAATATTAAACACAGGAGCAAGGAAGTGATCGTCAAACTGTATAAAGCTTTAGTTAGACCTAGATTGGAGTACTGTGTACAGGTGTGGAGTCCTTATCATAGAGGGGACATAAACATGCTAGAAAGAATACAAAAAAGAGCGACAAAGATGATAGTTGGATTCCAGAATTACAGTTATGAGGAACGACTCAGAAAAACGGGCCTACGGTGTCTCGAAGAGAGAAGAATTCGTGGTGACTTAATACAGGTTTATAAGATGATCAGAGGAATCGATAAATTAGACTATAACAAGTTTTTTAAAATACAGCCACCTACAATAACACGAGGGCATAGCTACAAGCTGATTAAAGAGAGGTCCAGGTTAGATATTAGGAAATATTTTTTTAGTCAGAGAGTGGTGTCTGCTTGGAATGCATTGCCAGGGGAGGTAGTGGAGGCAGGGACAGTTAATGCGTTTAAGAATAAACTGGATGCGCATAGATTTTAGAGCAAGGTGATGTAAATGTAACTGGTTGTATACAGACTCTGCAGGGTCTTCTTAACCAGTATAAAGACGTTAAGTTAAGTTAAGTATAACATGGCCGGGATGTGGTATGTTTTATATTATTTAACTTTTGATACAGTTGCCAGGTTATAAGTGTACTCTTGTGAATATGTTTGTTTGTAGTTGCTAGGCATTAATAATCTTAATGAAGGATCACAACCTGTCTGTCATAATCTTGTATTAGTCACATGTCAAACAGGTTTAGGGATCAAGATGCTGAGCAGCGCATGAGCTGCAGTGGTCAGCGACCCATAGCTGACTGCTAGCGTCAGGGCCAGCGAACAAGAGCTGCCAAGACCCTTCTACACCTCCACGTGGTGATCCTGGATAACAGGCAGCAGCAGGGCAGACTGGCTAAGGAGAAGGGATCGAAGAGGCAATGCTAACCCGGTACTCAAAAAATGCTTGCTGAAGTCAGATGTGTTGGGCCATCACTACTGTACGAAAACCTACCTGGAGGCAGGATATATTTCCAGAGGTGGTAGAAAATATACCAGGTATTGGAAACAAAAACTGCCAGACTGAAAAAGAAAGGAGAGATACTACCCTAAGCTTTATATCGAAAAACTACCCAAGCATGGACTGGACCCATGCATACACCGACGGTTCTGTAACAAACACTACACAGAACGGAGGGGCAGGATCATTCCTGAACCTACCAAATGGCAGAAAAATAACACTGTCATTCGCTACTGGTTGTCATTCGCTACTGGTAAGTACACAAGCAATTTCAGAGCGGAGGCAGAGGCACTGAGGGCGGCAGTGGAAGAAATGGTGACACACAAAGAAAATGAAAGCCATATAGTCCTGCTTACAGATGCTCTCGCCGTAGTCACAGCGCTAAAAAGCCAGAAAAACACTGACTTAAGAGCAGCACTCTGCAAACTGTGCCAGCAGTCCGCACCAAAAAGGGTAGTGGTACAGTGGGTCCCATCACACTGCAACATCCAAGGCAATGAGGAGGCAGACAGACTGGCAAAAGAAGGTGCAAGACTACCACAAACAGATACTAGTATGACGTACGAAGAGTCAAAACGGCTTATCAAAGCCAGATACATGACCAAATGGGAGACCGAACATACTGGTTACACCAAAAACGATGCCTATTACCAGTTGAACCGAAGAGAGCAGGTCGTTGTCTTCAGACTTCGCACTGGCCATAATAGACTGAGGTACCACCTATTCAACAAATTGAAGATAGGTGGTACCAACGAATGCCCGTGCGGTACCGGTAAAATGACCGCTGAACATCTGCTGCAGAACTGCCCGACATACGAGGATCAGAGAGAGCAGATGTGGCCATCACTAGTGGAACTGCAAGACAAGCTCTATGGCAGCGGCAGCCTCAGGATGACCGCCGCTTTTTTCGGAAAAATAATGGTTACTGTCTGACTGCGTACGAAGAAGAAGAAGAAGATGTGTTGGGCCGAAAGGTGCAATAATCGCAGTCAAGCTGTAAACTACGACACAACGCATTCTGTTCTCTGGACTGCATTCTGCTGCTTAAGCCCTTTCAGGGTTTGGTAGCGGTAGATCTAGAGCGAACGAAGAAGAAGAAACAGGTTTAAATAATCTAGTTTTTGTATCCTGAAATAACACATTGTTGTCTCTGTAGCTGCTGAAACATATTTGAAGTTTAAAACCATGTCCTATTGGTCCCAGGAAACACATATCATGGTGATGTTACAATGGTCCAAGAAATAGTATATCATAGTTATGTTGTAGTCGTCCTTTCGGAAAGTATATTATAGTTATGTTGTAGTCGTCCCTCAAAAAGTATATCATAGTTATGTTGTAGTCGTCCTTTCGGAAAGTATATTATAGTTATGTTGTAGTCGTCCCTCAGAAAGTATATCATAGTTATGTTGTAGTCGTCCCTCAGAAAGTGTATCATAGTTATGTTGTAGTCGTCCCTCAGAAAGTGTATCATAGTTATGTTGTAGTCGTCCCTCAGAAAGTATATCATAGTTGTGTTGTAGTCGTCCCTCAGAAAGTATATCATAGTTATGTTGTAGTCGTCCCTCAGAAAGTGTATCATAGTTATGTTGTAGTTGTCCCTCAGAAAGTGTATCATAGTTATGTTGTAGTCGTCCTTTCGGAAAGTATATTATAGTTATGTTGTAGTCGTCCCTCAGAAAGTATATCATAGTTGTGTTGTAGTCCTATCGGAAAGTATATTATAGATATGTTGTAGTTGTCCCTCAGAAAGTATATCATAGATATGTTGAAGTGGTCCCTCAGACAGTGTATCATAGATATGTTGAAGTGGTCCCTCAGACAGTGTATCATAGACATGTTGTAGTGGTCCCTCAGACAGTGTATTGCAGATATGTTGTAGTGGTCCCTCAGTCAGTGTATGTGATGTTTAAATGGTCCCTCAGACAGTGTATCATAGTGATGCTGTTGTGGAACCTCAGACAGTGTATCAGTGATGTTGAAGTGGTCCTTCAGACATAGTGATGCTGTTGTGGAACCTCAGACAGTATATCAGTGATGTTGAAGTGGTCACTCAGACATAGTGATGCTGTTGTGGAACCTCAGACAGTATATCAGTGATGTTGAAGTGGTCCCTTAGACATAGTGGTGCTGTTATGAAACCTCAGACAGTGTATCAGTGATGTTGAAGTGGTCCCTCAGACATAGTGATGCTGTTGTGGTCCCAGACAACCATTTATATGACCTTTTCTCAGTTGTACAAATGTTTAATCTCTCAAGCAAAACCTCATCTTTGTGAAAGACAGTGTCATGTTGGTGAGTGTGGTCCATGCAGCAAGGAAACTAGTCTGAAATGTTTGTGTGGAGCAACAGAGAAAAAGATGGCCTGTGAAGTTGCTGTAACATTTGATGGTAAGTTTACCTCAGAAAGAATCATTCTATTAATTCTATTTGATTTCATTTATCCAGTGTTTGGAGAGGTAATTTGATTAGCTGATTGAAGCACATGATTCTCGCTTAAGGTGCATTTAAATCCTGCCCGAGCCCTAGTACTGTTTACCTTCTAATATGAAAAAAATCAATACATTCTGTTCCATTATGGGGTTAATAAATAAATAGTTAGGATCAGGTAATAGCTGCAGTTTGTTTATTGTTCGGCTGTAAGTGCCACTGAGTTTACATAGTCGTAGAGCGAGATCATTTTTTTTTTAGTCAATGTAGCGAGACACCAGAAAATTACAATTAAAAACAAGACTATGGTCTACAATGCATATGTCGCCAGCACGCTCCGGTGCGGTAGCGAAACTTGTGCAACCTATGCCAAACGAACAGAGGCTTAACACCTTTCATCTGCAATCCATCTTTGGGATTACACGGAGGGACAGAGTGACAAATGCAGAGATGCACTATTGCACCAGTCTTCCAAAAGCATATACACTCTTCTTAGGTAGCAAAGACTATGATGACTTGGTCATGTTGTTGCATGGAAGATGATCGTATCCCCAAAGATAAGATGTGTGAAAACGAGATTATGGTGGCGACGTGAAACCACAACTCCGCAAGAAAATAGAAAAATTTACATTTCCAAAGTTGTATCAATTCTATAGGCATTCATGACTGAAAGGGGCTACTATAAGAGTGAACATAAATTCATCCATTAGCAAGAGCCCATCCTATATGGGTTAGAATCCTATTTTGTGGAGCACAGAACAAGTCAACTCCACCATAAAAAATGTATCTAAATAGATAAGGATTGTACATTTGGCTCGCAGCCTCATCATGTCATATTTGTTATGAAAGCCACCATTGCAGGGCAGCATAAAGTGATACAGGTTTCCTGTAAAGGTGGCCAAATGTAATACTCCTTTGGAGTAATATAAGTAACTAGAAGAAGTGGCACCGGATTACACATACTGGTATTAATGAAGAATGACATTATTTAAGACTGCATAAACAAAGAAATTTGACTGAACAGATGAGCCATGGGAAACACGGGAGGGAGGTCTACAGACATATGGCAAGCCCAGATAAATGGAACACTTTGTGTGTCACTAAACAACAACTGATAAACACATACAGATACCATTACATGGCATTGTGCCAAAGGACGAGAGCTTGGATTCTGCTGGGTCAACACAAGACTGGATGAAATCCACGCAAAAAATCCACATGAAAGCTGAGCACATTTGCTACAAGAATCTGACACCATCTTTCAAGTCAGGAAGATAACAGGAGAGGATGCTGAGAACGAGAGAATGGTACCTATTTATGAAAACAAATCAGGCTGACTATGTGCAGGAACTGGTCATGCATTTAACTTCTGGCAGTGGCTGGAGAATATCTGAACACACTGATCCTACCCAATATAACAGAAGCTTTAGGTAAACAAATTCAGAAAGGAACAAGCAGCATTTTGAATGGATAGATAAAGTACAGCTCAAATAAATGGTGGATGTATAAGCTTTGTGGAAGCGTTAATGTTGCAGGTTGAGTGTAAGAAAGGATAGGCTAATAAACACAATTATTTGTGAGTTCAGTTGGTCACACACACATGATCACATTATCATCGACGTCAGTCCGGCAGATGTGCCCTATGCAAGGAAGCCAACAATATTCTGTATGCGTCCTACTCTTTTGCTGTGCTGTGCCAATGCGGGCCTAGGTCTTTGGCTAGTCAATCTCGCCATCGCATAGGTTGATTAAAATCAGTTTTTATAGTTGGGAAGTCATCACCTTGACAGATAATTATATATATATATATTATATATATAATTATCTTCTAGTACTTATAAAAATACTAGTGCTTGAATTTGCTTAGTTACATTATCTCAATTTAGTATTGGATGGAAATAGCAGGTGATAGGTAAATTTAATGCAGGTGTCCACAGAACATATTGATCATTCTAATGTGCTCAAATCAGTTAAGTGATACCTAGATTTTAAAAAAGTAGAACCTCTGTGCATGTCTTGAAAGATAGCTAAAGAGGGTTGTGCATGGGGCTAGAAGCCTCATATAGAACCCTTGTTATTGAAACAACCACTATTAAGAGGCCAGCTGTAGTGGTTGTATTGTGTTTCACTTGGAGTGAAAAGATGAGTCAGGATCATCGTCTTGCTCCACAACTGAATACGGTCAGGCAGCCATGTTTTATTTTGGCATGTAGTTGTTTGATTGTGGAGCCTCTTCATTTGAAGCCATTATGGAAACTTGAATTATTGTTTGTGGTTTATTGAGGTGAGATCACAATGACAATCTTCTCATTTTTAAACAGAACAAAATCCATTCAAATGTCAGCGCAGATGTGGAAAGAAGAAAACCTGTGGCCGACACAAATGTTCGGACAACTGTTGCGTAGTGAGTAGATGTTTGTATCATTTATTAATGTCTGTAATTTATAAGAACATTGGTATCCGAATCAGTTTCCAGTGGAGATAAGCCTTTCCACTGTTCTGTATAAGCCATGTTATCCTGGATAGTTTTCACCAGCTTTTTGTGTGACTTCTTGTCCCTTATTTCTGCTTCTACTTATGTATTGCTGTCCTACATTTCTTCTATGTGATTATATTAAATTTGTGTAAGACAAACCAATCCATTAACGTTTGAGCTCTGTTTCATCAAACATTGTTATGTCAGTTTGGTTACAAACAAGGTTAAAACACATTTTTACATAAAAACAGCCCTAAAAAAATGCTGTTAAATGTCTGTTACTGTTCTTTATATTCTGTTGAACAACATTGTAACCTTCGGACATTATAGATATTGTTTTTGTTGTATATTGAGTTTTGCTACACCTGGAGATTTCCTCTCGAAAATTGTTGAGCACATTTTCAGTGTTTGAAAAAGTGCTCTCTGTGTGCTAGGCGTGTCACAAGTGTGCCTACTAGTAATTGAGCGAGGCTACATTTTATTGCGTCTTGCCAGACAGGTGTCATGTCAGATAGACCAGACACTGTGTAATAAACAGCTCTCAGTCGCTAAGTGCAAGAAAGGCAGGCATTATTGTCAAGCTCAACCTGTCTCCTCTGAGTTTCTCAATGCGTTGGTGACTGACAAATTGAAAGCTTATTGTTTCCAATGACACTGCCTGTTTACTGCATCTGCCCTGACAGCAATTCTGATTGGTCCTGCGCACTACAAGTGATTGAAATTAGTATTTCCGGGATCAAGATGATGAGCAGCACATGAGCTACAGTGGTCAGCGACCCATAACTGACTGCTAGCGTCAGGGCCAGTGAACCAGAGCTGCCAAGACCCTTCTACACCTCCACGTGGTGATCCTGGATAACAGGCTGCAGCAGGGCAGACTGGCTAAGGAGAAGGGATCGAAGAGGGAATGCTAACCCAGTACTCAAAAAATGTTTGCTGAAGTTGGATGTGTTGGACTGAAAGGTGCAAATATCGCAGTCAAGCTGTAAACTACGACACTACGCATTCCGTTCTCTGGACTACATTCTGCTACTTAATCCCTTTTCAGGGTTTGGTAGCGGGAGATTGAGAACGAACGAAGCCAAGCCAAATTAGCATTTCCTAAAACGTTAATTCTTCCCCATGACCTTTATGGAGACCAAAAGGAGACAACCCTTTCACCATGCAAGAACACAATGGGCCAATCACCTATTTATCTGCAAATTCTATTGCAATTATATTCTTAGGACTGCTACACCCCAGGGTAGAAGAGCATTGACTAAGAAGAAGAAGAGTGTGACTGAAGTCACTTAAATATATTTGCATTATATCTGTTTGACAGAAAGACATCCATATCTGTGAAATAGTCTGTGGCCAGAAGCTGTCTTGTGGAATCCACAAGTGCCAGGAGCTGTGTCACCGTGGAAACTGCAAGAGATGTCTTCAGGCTAGTAAGTAACAAGTTGCATGGGACATGTTTGCTCATTGAATTAAGTTTGAAGCTTCTGTTAGCTGAGGAATGTACTTGACATATTTGTGGGAAGAATGTTTATATCAAGTTCCTTAGGAACAGAGGACTACAACATTCACCCCACCTCTCATTGATTCTTGTTTTAACCCTACTAGACCTGAGGCCCTGAACCTAACTGTCCCCTGTACCTGAGCATCAAAGAGAAAAAACCAACATGATATAGAAAAATGTTAGTTACATGCAAACAAGTGGTTATAATAAGATGGAACTTGGAGACATTGTAGAAAATAGGTCTACCTTTCATCTAGCGCCAATATTCCACCTTTGTGTGCCAATCTACCCAGCAGGATGAGCCTTGTTTCACGCAGAGGTACTTCTTGCAAAGTGAGCACCAGATGTTGCTGTTCACCTACTTGCATGGATTGTCTTTGTAAGACACTCCAGGATTTTGCTTGTTGTACCTGGAGTGCTTTTCCATGCACACAACACAGATATGATTAGATGATGTCCCAGGGAAAATCTCTGAAAAATGATTGCCTGGGGTCATCTGTTGAGGGCAGTGTTCCTTTTGTGGGTGGCTGTGGGCTGATGTCCTGTATCCACCAATAAGTTGCAGGCACAGTTTCTGAATATATCTCTATATATATATCTGAATATATCTGATGAAAAGTCAATCGGTTCACTCTCCTCTGTGATAGATCCAGGAATGTTCACTGGGCCTTTTCCATCCTCCACTGAGCCTTTTCCATCCTCATTGAAATTCAGATCTGTATTTGGTGATACAAAATTCCTTGTCCAACCTTCATCACCACTTAGATATCCCCCATCAGCTGTTTGAGGGACAGGGCCCCCCCCTTCTCTTACTATCGATCTAGCTCTAGATCTATAAGGTTCAAGATTCTCCTCATCACTCGAGCTCTCACTGTCTATCTCACTTGAACTGGAAATGTATTCTTGATGAAATTCTGACTCCTCAGAGTCTGAATCAACCAAATTATCGATCACCTGTTGGACTGTCATAAGCCTAGACCTACTTCGCTTTACTGTTGAAGTGCTTGGTTTATCAGCCGCTGGTTTCATTGTAAATTTTCAGAATTTTTTCACGTTAAACCACACAAAGTCAATTCAAACACATGGGGGCAGACATTTGCAATGGCTAACCATGAGGTTTGACCACGATTGGTTGGTTATTTTTAGTTTGTGACGCATTTTTTTCACGTACTAGGCAAAGTACCGAAAATTAGGTACAGTGGTATAGCGGCAGATTAGGAAATTACTGAAAAATCGGTACAGCGGTCAGGTAGGGTTAAACTATCCTCTTAAGTTTCACGCTCAAATCAACAAATTTCAAGTTACCTCAGGTAATCCAATCACTTGTCATAATTTTGGTCAATTATTTCTTCAAGAGAATTTAATCTTAATGATATGATCATATTTTGATAGTTTCTTTTGTTCTTGTCAAAACTTTTGAATTTATTTATCAGTCACATAAATATTAATTGCATCACTCACTCAGAATAACCAACATGCACATTATAAGAAATAAAAGGTCACATGCGCTGTCCAGAAGACTTGTTGAAAAGTTTATTGTTCTGGGGATGAAACCTTATTGTGGTATCCTTGACCTCTTATAAGGAAGGAAAGAATAGAAATCTCCAAAACTGTGTTTTGATTAATCGATAGATGTGTAAAAATTGAGTTTTAAAATGTATTTTCTTGTCTCCTGAATTAAAAGGTTTTGAAGAATTGACTTGCTTCTGTGGGGCTGAGTTTCTAGAACCTCCAGTATCATGTGGGACACGACCACCTGAATGTCGTCGACTGTGTACAAGACAGCATGACTGTGATCACACAGGTTTGTTGTGTTGTCTTCTTTTATTAATAAGCTTGATGTCCCATTGATGTAGACATTTGATGCCTTATGTTTAACAAGGACATGACCACTAGAAAGGATTTAGCAGTTTAACATTTGATATGAGCTTTCAATACAGCAGACAAGGCAGCCATGATAATTTAAAATGAAAGGCGAGCTAGCTTCAAAGCTACTATAATAGTGAAGTGAATAAAAACATAGATATGTATTGTTCAGATAATGCGCTGGAACAGAAACAAGAACGAAAACTATGTTACAACCAAAAGACCTTCATCAATTACAACAGACAATACACATAAGAACTGACACATAATATAGTACACATTATTTTAAATTACAGTGCAGCCGCAGCCTCTTCTTTTAGTTTATCAATTTATAAAAATTCAATATACAATGGATGAGGAATATTTGGAAAAACAAGTCTTCAAAGTCAAGGTATGCCATTCTTGTGGTATGGAAAGTCTCATTTAACATGCTACAAATAGCAAATAGAGATTATTCTTTAGATTTTCTGTGTTTGTCTTGATCATGTTTTCTATTTAGTTTTTATACAAATTAAAATTCATTATTATTAAACAAATGGAGCTAAAATTATGTTCTAAACATAGTAAGACACATAACTTAACTTAACGTCTTTATACTGGTTTATAAGACCCTGCAGAGTCTGTATACAACCAGTTTTTTTTTCTTTTTTTTTTTTTTTTCGTTCGCCTTATTTATCTATTCCCCAAGGCGTGTATGCGTTACACTGTGGTTTTTATTTTGCGCCTGTCGGTCCAGTGCATCCGACTTCAGCATGCATTTTATGTAAGGGTCTGCTTCCTCCTGCGTTTTCTAAGGGTTTGCTTCCCCGGGGTAACGGCCGGTGCTGTGATGGGGATCGAACCCAGCACCTTCTGGTTGTGAGCCGTGCCACTTAACCACTAGGCCACGCCGTCCCCCTATACAACCAGTTTCATTTACATCACCTTACTCTAAAAACTATGCGCATACAATGTTGAACTAAAACTTGTAAATCGCTTAAGGTTATGTAGAGATGAAAATTTACTTCTCTTTGTTCCATTCTGTACATACAAATAGTATTTTGTTGTTGTTGTCTTTGATTGTATTGACATAATTAAACTATCTATGACATTAAGTATTCATAATAAAGATTATATATTAGTATGAAGCGTTCAATTATATTAATACGGAGGAGACCCAGGATTAAACCTGCTATGAGAGACAAGTGCTCTGCCAGTCAGTCGCTGAGTGGTCAGAATGTTTAGAGTTATTGTCTTGTACAATGAAGTCTTTAACACCTATCCCTAATGGACGGCGTGGGCTAGTGGTTATGTGACACTGCTCACAACCAGAAGGTGCTGGGTTCGATTCCCATCACAGCACCGGCCTTTACCCCGGGGAAGCAAACCCTTAGAAAATACAGGAGGAAGCAGACCCTTACATAAAATGCATGCTGAAGCCGTATGCACTGGGCCGACAGGTGCAAAATAAATACCACAGTGCAATGCACACCGCCTTGGGGAATAGATAAATAATGTTAACGCACACAAAAAAAATTAATCCCTGATGGCAGTAGTTGCTGGACTACCTTGACCTTTTCTGTTCATATGGTGCTTTTGGTTATATCATGGATTGTTCACCATCTGGGTGGTGTGGGGTTTTTATAGCACTTGGAACTGAAGCTTGTAGTTGTTATGGGTTCAGCAGCAACCAGGCTCTTGCCCGTTGACCCAATGTCATGTAATAGTATCTGTAAGTGTGTGTCAATTGTTTAGTGCCATACAAATTGTTCCATTTATTTGGTCTCGGAGGAAGAAATATTTTTTCTTACATCGTTGAGCGCTGAGTACTCAAAGAAATGATGATCGACGATCTCGTATGAGTATATACACAGCTGGCACTCTGTAGTGTGTTGTGGTTGGATTTTGTTCAGGTGTTTGTTCAGGTGGGATGTGATGTGTTCTCAGCCATCAAACAGTGCTCTGATCCTTCTTTATGAGTTAATTTATACAGTTATTTGGTTTGGGGCTTGCCATATTTCTGTAGACCTCCCTCCATGTGTTTGCCATGGGCCATCTATTCAGCCAAGTTTGTTTGTTTGCTGTTATTAGGAGCTGTTTGACTGTTTGTAAAATTGTTGCTGTGTGTAGCTGTTCTTGTCTTGATCCCTTCTTTGCTAGTCTGTCTATCTTGTCATTGCCATGTGTGTTTGAGTGTCCATCAATCCACTGCACAACTACTTTCATGACATAGGTGTTGATAAAGTGGTCAATGTCTATAGATATTTAAATAAGGCAATGTCTACAATGTCCAGCATCTTCTAATGCTCAAAGAACAGACATCGAGTCCATTGCAATAACAATGTTGAACTGAAACTTGTAAATCGCTTAAGGTTATGTAGAGATGAAAATTACTTCTCTTTGTTCCATTCTGTACATACAAATAGTATTTTGTTGTTGTTGTTGTCTTTGATTGTATTAACGATATATTCTCTTCAGTTCGCCACTTTTGCCACTTTGATGATGCATGTCCTCCATGTACAGACTTGACAGACAAGATGTGTATGGGTGGCCACATGGTAAGCTGTAGAAGACAGGAATGTAACTGCCGTAACAATCTATAATAATCATTCAATATTTATCATTATTGTGGACAAGTATGGAAAAGTCTTGAGAGCCTGTGTTTTTCCTATGATGGACTTATGGCTGCGAATCATGGACTATTAACAAAACTTCCAGACAAAGAATCGAATCTTTCGAGTCAAAATGTTACAGAAAGATCCTCAGAATACCCTGGACAGAGAAAAAGACAAATGTAGACATTCGCAAGAGTTGAGCATAACTGGTTTATGAATTCCATTTTGGCTAAAAAATGCAAATACTTTGGTCACATCAAGAGACACAACGATCTCGAGAGAACAGTGATGGAAGATATAGTGCCAGGTTAAAGAGGAAAGGGTAGACCAAGAAGATGATGGCACGAAGATATCCAGGAATGACTGGTGGAGGCTGAAGTTTTGGCAAGGGAACGCGTTTCTTTCAGACAGACTGTGATCGGAGCGACGTTTTATAAAGTACATGGTACATTATGTGGGCAAGTTTTGTGTAGTTAACAGTGATGCTTAGCATCAACATTTATAGACTCTCTTGTATAGAGAACTTCTTCGATGTTTGCCTTGAAAAGGGCAGTTGTGACGCTGTGTTGTAGTTTGCAGCGAGGCTGTGAAATTTGCGTCTTTCAGCCTGACACATCCGATTTTAACACTGCATTTTTGGGACTAGGTTTGCCGTCTCTCTTAGATTTAGGGATCTCTTAATTAGGCTGCATGGTTAGTCTGTTTCCAGGGACAGCACTTGGAGACAGTAAGGTCTTGGTTAGTTGTAGGTCACTGACCCTTATGCAAGCAGCCAGCTATGAGTTGCTGGCTACTGTCAGATCATTCACTGTATCTTTGGCTCCCTGTATAGAGAACTTAATGATCTGTTGTCATCTTCATTTAGTGTATGATTAAAGCAGTTAGAATAAATGAACAGATTTCATGATCTGGTTACTGCATCCTCCAGAATGGCCCTTCTGTCAAAATTATGTACGCAAGGCATCTTCTTTTGTTGTTTTCTTTGTTTGTTGTTGTAGAGGGCTAAGATATACTGTGCCATATTTGATTTTTGGACTGCAATATCTGTTTCTTTTGGCCCTTCACAGCTGCTTTTGGCAAATATTTTTATTCCAATCACTCACTACTATTTGCTAACAGCAGACTGCCTATAAGGTAGCTGGGGCTTTGAAATCAATTTTGTCTCCTGGGTGATAACCTCAGATTGGTGGTAACATGTGACTTACATACCCAGAGCAATCTGAGGTTATGAAGCCAGAGACCTGCACCTTGTCCATTTGCCTGTTTGTAAGAACAGCTTTGCTTATGCTAGAACAGGCAATGTGTTATGCTACCCCAGGCTACATGTTATGTTGCCACATGCTATGTGATAGGTGCATGCCATGGGAGCATATTGTTAGAAAACAGGTCATCCTCAACTTTAACTGCTAACTTTGACAAACTTACACTTACAAGGTAACAAGAAAGAGAACTGGTCAGCTCCTCTCATACCGCTGAAGGACACTTCCTCAACCCTACAGCTGAAGACCACTCCTAAATATGAAGACCCCACCTCATACAGAAGACTCATACAAATGAAGACCTCTCCTCATACAGCTGGACCACTCATACAACTGAAGACCCCTTATACAACTGAAGATCCCTCCATACAACTGAAGACATCTCCTCATACAGCTGGACCACTTATACAACTGAAGACCCCTTATACAACTGAAGATCCCTCAATACAACTGAAGACCTCTCCTCATACAACTGAAGACCTCTCCTCATACAGCTGGACCACTCATACAACTGAAGACCCCTTATACAACTGAAGATCCCTCCATACAACTGAAGACCTCTCCTCGTGCAACTGAAGACCCCTCCTTATGCAGCTGAATACCCCTCATACAGATAATCCCTCTTCATGCAACTTTAAATCTAGCCTAATGAAGTCTAACACTTCATCCTTTGCAGCAGTATCAATTATGAAACTAGCTTTGCCATACACATCTTCTCAAGTGCTTGTGTCTGGCTGCAATCTGTCACATAATCTTCCAGATCAACTTATTTAGTGAGAGATTTGTGATCATGTTCGCCTGATTCCAATGAAGCAGATGTATTGATCAATTTGTTTACAGGTGAGGAAGAATGTTCCATGTCACCTGACCAACATTAGCTGTGGGTATCCCTGCAACAGGATATTGCCATGTGGTGAACATAAATGTCAGAAAATATGTCACAAGGTAAGATAATCACATTATTTCTTCTTTGTTCGTTCTCAATTTCCCACTATCAAGCCCTGAATAGGATTTTGCAAGTAGCAGGATGTTGTCTGGAGAACGGAATACATTGTGTCATAGTTTACAGCTTGACTGATATTTGCACCTTTCGGTCCGACACATCTGACTTCAGCAGGCATTTTTAGTACCAGGTTAACCTTCCCTCTATGATCCCTTCTCCTTAGCCAGTCTACTATGTTACAGCCTGTTATCCAAGATCACCGCGTGGAGGTGAAGAAGAGCAGCTCTGGTTCGCTGGCCCTGATACTAGCAGTTGCTTGTCTATTATTTTAGTGTTTGTCTTCAATGTGTTTATTTTCATGTCAAACTCTTTCGCTGTGCTGTTAATTTTTTCAAGCAGTCTTTGCGATGATCAGTAGATCCTCCCACTATGGCTTGATTATCTGCAAATTTCATGACATCAACTTTCATACCATTGACTTTGACAGCATTACAGCGAACAACTTTTCCCACCATCATCTCAGAGTATGCATTATAGAGACTCTGTGAAAGCAAGCAGCCCTTGTTGAATCTCCTGTCAACTGGATCTGTTAGTCCTTTGATTTTCATACAGGTTCTGGATTAACCTAATGATTGGTTTCACAATATTTATTTGTTGCAACATCTGGAAAATGTTTTGATATATTGACCCCTAAATCATGACATAAATTAGTACAAGCTTTTCCACTTTCTCCATGAATATAGTAAATACATTCAGCTATGGAAGTGAAGAAGTAACATCAGGGTCAAGGAAAACACACTTATCAAAATATTTCCTAATATCTAATCTGGACCTTTCTTTAGTCAACATGTAGTTATGCCTTCTTGTTGTTCTAGGTTGTTGTATTTTGAAAAAACGTGTTGGAAGTCTAATTTATCCGTTCCTTTGATTATCTTATAAACCTGTATTAAGTCACCTCAAATTCTTCTTATTTCTAGACAATGTAGGCCAGCTTTTCTGAGTCTTTCCTCATAAATCCCATTCAGTTTTTTCACTCTTCTTTGAATCCTTTCCAGCATGTTTATATCCCCTCTACGACAAGGACTCCACACCTGCACACAGTACTCCAATCTAGGTCTAACTAATGCTTTATACAGTTTGACAATCACTTCCATACTGCTATGTTTAATAGGACACTGTAAACCACTAGAAAAGACACATCATGAAGAGTTGAAATTAACTTTGTACAAGCAACAACAACAACATCCAACTATGATGCAGCCACACAGTTTGAGAAACACAGCTGATAATGATGTGCATATTATTTTATGTACCACAATATTCTTCTCATGACAATGTACCCAGAAATATACAGATCATATTTGGATATCACTGATCCAGGGTGACTGTCTTGAGGAAGGGTCATTGTGTACCCAGCTGTGTGACAAGATACGTCCAGTTTGTGGTCATCCTTGTGGTGCTCCCTGCCACTCTGGTCAGTGTCCAGACACGTCCTGCCGAACTGAGGTCAGACTTTCTTACAATTATTTTGTGTGTTCTTGCTGAGTGTTTTACTTAATTGTTTTCTTATTCAATTGTATGTTCTTTATAAATATTAATCTACAACACACTTCAGTATTATAATTGAGATTGAGACATGACCATTTGAGATCTATGTAATGAGAGCTGTCATCATGTCAGACTCTGAGTCCTTGGTTCAGAAGGTACAAAATGGATGTCTATTGCATAAGTGAATAGCGGACATAGAGGCTTCAAACCCTTTGGGGTGATCTACTGTCTTGGTCATGCTGGGATTTACAACAGTGAAGAAACTGACAATCCTGGAATAAAAGCCACCTGTGAAGGACACATATGGGTGGCATTTTGAAGTCAACAAATGACCACCTCTTGGATCAGGATACTGCCATTTATGAAATACCAGTGAATAGGCCCATGTTATCCACTTATTGCAAATTACTTTTGAATGATATTGTTGTGGAATGCCCACAATGCGTAGGATTACAGGGACGACTGGGAAGTGAAGGTGACGGTCTTGGCTAGTTTATTTTGCCTGACTGTGGCTAACATGTCTGATCAGTAAATTTTGCCCGAACCTGACTAACATGTCTGATCAGTATATTTTGCTTGACCAGACGTTAATCTTCCTCCCCTTGTTTGAATGTTAATATATGACTTGTGCTTCACCACATGCTGTGCCATACCATATAACTGGCAACTACACCAGATATTGCCCATACACCAAACAATGAAAGCCATACAAGGAAAAAATTACCAATTCATGAACAAAAATGGCATGTAAATTAAATGTGAAACTATGGGCTGATAATTTGGGGTTCTTACACATTAACCCATAACTCCAATTTTCCCAGGCCTAGTAGGCCATATGAAGGAAACCACAAATCTACTACTAATAGCCAAATGAAAGTCATAAATACAAAACATTGAGGTCATGGGACAGCACCTTGTAATGCTGAACCAAATGGATTTTCATAACAAAAGGAGAATAACTTTTGGCTACATGGCGTCAAGTTGAATACACACCCTGTACTATTTGCTTAAAGAGATTAAGCATGTATGGGTCCTCCAAGACTTCACTGATGTCGATGTTTAACATAACAAAGATTCACCTACTAGCTTCTCATTAGGACAGCATGATATTTGTTAGATCAGTTGACATCCTGTATAGGTTGTGGGTGCAAATTCCAATTCTGTGGAGAAACAAGAAAATAACACATGGAAGCTATGACACCAGTATCAAGAAACTAAATGTTTCAATGAGGGGACTTCTTCTGCGTTCGTTCTCAATCTCCTGCTACGAAGCTCTGAAATGGGCTTTGCAAGTAGCATGATGTAGTCTGAGGAACGGAATCTTTTGTGTCACTAGTTTACAGCTTGACTGCAATATTTGCACCTTTCAGTCAGACACATCTGCCTTTGGCAACAATCAGGGGACTACTTCTGATGATCGATCTGAACCCTGTTGTAATACTCTATGGTTTCCTATAACTTGACAGGATACACTACTTTCAATGTATGGATCCATCCCTGCAATAATTGTACACCAAGATATTTATTTAGAGAAATTTACTGCATATCTGTAACTAAAGATGTGGCAGTGTATTAAAATAAATATATTTATATTTAAATATATATAATTACTGTGTTGAAGACAATTATTTCATCTGCATGTGTATACAAATATATATATATATATATATATATATATATATATGTATATATATTCTCCAATTTTTTCATAGTTGGTTTGTTGTCTTTCTAGATCTTTTTGCTGCATCTATATCAGACAGATAAATATCTAAGGGACACCCTCACTCCACTCAGGATGACTACACATCCCTACCAACCCCTATCTTTGTGGGTTTTAGACAAACTCTCAGGCCTTGAAATCCTCTGTTAAACCAGTACTTTGCATACCCAAAGAAAACAACCAGGAGGCAGGACAGGAAGAAGGCATAAACAAAAAAGACTACAGCACAAGTACCGATAACTCCGCTGGGAGATGGTTGGGCCCCGCCTGGTTAGAAACATGCCTAGGACACATCACTCATACGCTGAACACGCAGTAGTGATATGCTCCTACGACCTCTTAGGGTGACGGCAAAGAAGAGACGAGAGATATCACTCAATAGTGTCTTAGTTAAATAAATCTTTTTACTAGTTCTCTCACTGGTTAATTACCTGACTACTGAGCCGCACCAAGATGGCACCTAACCGACCACAGTCTTGTTTCGTTCTTGCGTTTTATTTCATTATGGGTGCGGCCAGGCCATGGATTTGACTGGAATTCACACAAGTTGACTTCTTACACTTGTGTCCATGGAAACGTGTTGTGGTTTTCCATTTGGATTAGTTAGTTCATTCATTTTGGTTATTCTGGCATGGTCTTCGGCAATTTGCAATAGTATTTTGGTTGCACTGTGTCGTATTTCCCCGGTCCAGTGCACACGTCCTTCACTCTGTTTGCTGACAGGGCTGATTTTTATGTGGCTGGGAAATGTACACGTGGGTCAGTAATAATGGACTAACACATCGCCTTGGAGAGAATGGGCCCTGTTTGGTTAGCAACATGTCCATGACACATAGTCACTGGGTGAGTGATGTTGTCAAGAGGTAAGACACTTGCCTCTCAAAGCAATGCACGGAAATGGTGGGCGATCGAGTCCCGCTAGCTTCAAGTGACTCCTGGTCTCAAGGGAGGTGGGGCAAGAGTATCTGCATCCTGAATTACCTCTAGTCATCTTGACTTATGTTTTGCTGCTGGGGACAAGATAGTGAGATTGATGACCAGAGCAGTTTCTTCCCCACTATAATTCAAAATACAGCGCAATTTACATAATCAAAACAAAACTGTCAGATGATGTCGCCATCATCGCTTGTGATGGGCAACTAACTAACTAACTAACCTAACTGCGACATATTCCTGCAATAGTGTTTTCTTGTTGGTTAGTGAAGGATGTGTCCATTTTATGATGATAATTAATATTCCTGTCTGCGTCACAGATCATTATTACATGCCCCTGTGGTAACCGGAGCGCCAAGGCTCTCTGCTCTATTGGAGGTGAGCAGTCCTTAGAGCTTGCCCAGTTTCAGCGACTGAGTGTCCAGAGTATAGCAGAGAGTGGAGGTCAAAGTGTGGACCTGTCACAGTTTACACAGACCAGAAAGTCAAATAAAAGGTACAGCCAGGCAGACTGAAAGCCCCATTATTTTAATGTCATACTTCTTCTCCTCATTCACCATCAGACAACCACACCAGTGTCGTGTCTGTGGCCGTATTACGATGTAGGTTGCATTGCACTGTGTTCTGCATCTGGGGTGTTAGTGCATCCACCTTCAGCATACTGCTTCATCAGCATGTGACCGTCCTCAGCCTACCTGCAAGGCATCAGTTTGTTAAAGTTGTCTCTCCTAGGAAAGTTGTCTTAATGGTGTATCAAGCCTTTCCTATCCAATAATAGCCCTTTACAAGGAAGTACAGTGTAGTTTGATCAGTCAGTTGAGACTGTTACTGAGAGATGATCACTACTGTCTGTAGCTTCTAAGATCCATACTCTAGGCTTGGCTACGTTTGGTGGATCTAGTGTTTGAACATCATCATGTAGTGTGTCCTTTCATCAACCTCTCTCCTCTGTAGGTATCTCCACTCTGAGACAGTCCTTATCACCCATTTTACAGTCATCAACTTAACTTAATGTTTTTCATACTGGTTTGGAAGACTCTGTAGAGTCTGTAAACACCCAGTTTCTTTTACATTTCCTTTTTCTTAAAGCTATGTGCATCCAATCTATTCTTACGTGCATTAATTGTCCCTGCCTCTACTACTTGCTGTGGCTATGCATTCCAAGCATTCACCACTCTCTGACTAAAAAAATATTTCCTAATATCTAATCTGAACCTTTCTTTAGTTAATTTGCAGCTATGCCCTCTTATTTTTGTAGGTGGTTGTATTTTGAAAAAAAACTTGTTATAGTTTAATTTATCCGTTCCTTCGACTATCTTATAAACCTGTATTGTCACCTTGAATTCTTCTCTTTTCTAGACACAAGTCTTTCCTCATAACTGGAATCCCACTATCAGCTTGTCATTCTTTTTTGTATCCTTTCCAGCATGTTTATATCTCCTCTACGATAAGGACTACACACCTGTACACAGTACTCCAATCTAGGTCTAACTAATGCTTTATACAGCTTGACTCACTTCTTCGCTCCAATGTTTAATATTTCTTTTTATCTTCTTCTTCTTTGTTCGTTCTCAATTTCCCACTACCAAACCCTGAAAGGGCTTAAGTAGCAGAATGTAGTCCAAAGAACGGAATGCGTTGTGTCGTAGTTTACAGCTTGGCTGCGATATTTGCACCTTTCGGTCCAACACATCCGACTTCAGCAAGCATTTTTTAAGTACCGGGTTAGCATTCCCTCTTCGATCCCTTCTCCTTAGCCAGTCTGCCCTGCTGCAGCCTGTTATCCAGGATCACCACGTGGAGGTGTAGAAGGGTCTTGGCAGCTATGGTTTGCTGGCTCTGACGCTAGCAGTCAGCTATGTGTCGCTGACCACTGCAGCTCATTTGCTGCTCAGCATCTTGATCTTTTTATGATACCGAACATTGCATTTGCCTTTTTCACTGCTACCTAGACTTGCTCACCTACTTTACCTGTATGATCTATTATAACCCCTATGTCCCTTTCCTTTTCAATCATTGTAATATTGATCTCGCGCATTCTGTAATAATTTTTCATATTTGATCTACCCATGTGGATGACTAGATTTATCTACATTAAACTACATTTGCCAGCGTACAGACCATTCTCGAATTTGATCTCAATCTGACCTCAATATATCCACTTCTGTTTTAGATGAGACACTACTGCATAGTTTTGTGTCATCAGCAAATTTTGCCATCATTGATTCGATATCAATGTCCAAATCGTTTATATATATCAAGAACAGAATTGGTCCCAAAACTAAGCCCTGTGGCACTTCACTCCTTCTTCCAGTTAACCAATTTTCAATCCATTTGGCAACTTCTTCACCTATTCCAAGTGATTTTAACTTTCTAAATAATCTTTCATGAGGTACTCTATCAAAGGCCTTAGCAAAATCAAAATAAATACCTCCACTGACTCCCATTTATCTATCATTTTAGTAACCTCCTCCATGAATTCTAATAGATTTGTTAAGCATGATCTTCCTTTCATAAACCCATGCTGACTATTTCTGATTAGATTAAACTTGTCTAAATACATTACAATGATTTCTTTGATTATTGACTCCAACAATTTACAGACTATTCTCATTAAACTCACCGGTCTATAATTTGCTGGATCTGATTTTTTGCCCTTTTTGAATAAGGGAACCACTCCTGCATCTTTCCAATCCCGTGGAACAATCCCTTTTTCAAGTGATTGAGAACATAATATAGCTAATAGTTTTGCTAGTTGGTCTCTAATTTCAAACAGCAATTTTGGATGAATACCATCTTGCCCTGGACATTTATCCATTTTCAACCCTTCCGATTTTGTAAAAACCATTTCCTCTGTAAAACAGATTGATCTTAATCCCTCTGTATACATGTCTCTTTGGAAAATATCTATAGGCTCTGGGATCTTAGAGCAGTCTTCTTTTGTGTATACTGTGTCAAAGTACTTATTTAGTAGATTAGCTGCCTCTCTATTCTCACGTATTATTTTTTCTGTGCTATCTATGAGAGAGCCTACTTTGTCTTTCATTCTTTGTTTATTTCTAACATAAAAAAAAGAAACGTTTACTATCAGTTTTTTGCTGTTTTATTCACTTTCTGAGCTATGTTTTGCTTGTCCAAATATTTTAAATATGTTTCTTTTGATTGACCTGCCTCTTTATATTTGTTCATGCTTTATTTTTATGCACTTCTATATTTAACTACAAATCTAGTTATCCACTTTTCATGCTTGAGGTTTACTTCCCTACATGGAACACATTCCTCTTTTAGCTTTTCTAGAACTGTTTTGAAACTCTACCACTCTTGTTCAATATCTGTTCCTCCAACAATATCTTTTCAGATTATGTGACTCGCTGCCTCCTTCATCTTCTTAACATCTGTCTCAGAGTAGTCGTATGTTATATGTGTTTATGTTTACTTCTTAACTGCTATAAGATCACAACGGATGATTTGATGGTCACTTGAGCCAAACAGTTCCCCAACGGTAACGTTTTCAATCATATTTTCCTCTGTAGTAAAAACTAGGTCGAGTATGTTTTTGCCTCTAGTAACTGCTTCAACATGCTGAATAAAAAAATTGTCAGTTATACACTTAACAAACAGTTTTGACTCTACAAATGCTTCTGCTATATCCATTTTATTTCTGGAAAGTTGAAATCCCCCATTAATAATAATTTCTCTGTTACTTGCCTTTTCTATTCTACTAATCAGCTCCTCATCTTCCTCTTTTTGACTTGATGGACATCTGTAGCATACTCCAACCACTGTTTTTTCACCCCCACTTTCTATTTCTCCCCATACACTTTCATTTTTGTTGCCAGGTGATAAATCATCTTTGATAGTTATATTAACTGAATTACAGAATAATAAAATGCCACCTCTCTTAGCCTTGTCTCCAACTACCCTATCTTTCCTTAACATTGTATATCCTCTATTTCAAGTTCACTATCTGCAATGTCCTCATATGTCAATGATTCTGTTAATCCTATTGTATCTGGTTTTTCTTCTTCTACATACAGTTCCAACTCTTCTCTTTTATTTACTATGCTTCTCACATTTGCATAAAAACATTTTAGTTTGTAATTTTGTTGTACTTACCTTTCGTGTTCTGGGAACCAAAGACATCAATGTTCCAATATTCAGCCACGTGGATTGCCTTGTCATTCCCCTCAACATGTCATTCATAGTGCATGTTTCCAGACGGTATGGACAGATCATCAGGTCAGACAGAATCCTTTGTTGTTGATTGAAATGGATGTTTTATGATCCCTGATGCTTTGTTAGTGCTACGGTAGTGAAAGGATTGGCTGACTGAAAAGTTGTTTTCATGGAATGCGCGATTGATTGTTGTGTTAATTACAATCTACTTGGCAGCTCATTTGTTTCCCCTAAAAGTCTTCACTAACCATAAGTTATGTTGACTGAAGAGAGCTTATTTATTGAGTCGTTCCTCTTCTATCATGGGATGTTGATTCCTTCTTTTATTTTTTATTTGGCTTGTAGTTTTTACAGAATGCTTGCATTATCTTGTACTTTCATTATCCTTGTATTAGCATTGAACAGTATTAACAATTGACAGAACATAACAAATGAAAAGCATAATGCTTTCTTGAAAAGTTGACATGTCTTATAACTGAAATGAACATCAGAGTAATAATTCTTTTGCTTAATCTGTAACTTGTTTTATTCTGAAATTAATCACATGTGTTGTGTGAAAATTCATTTTTGCAATATTTACTTTCATTGTTGCTTCTTCTTCATTTGTTCTCAATCTCCCCCTATCAAGCCCTGAAAAGAGTTTTACAAGTAGCAAAATGTAGTTCGGAGAATGGAATAAGTTGTGCCGTAGTTTACAGCTTGACTGCGACATTTCCACCTTTCGATCCGACACATTTTTGGGTGCTGGGTTAGTTAGCTTTACCTCTTCGATTCCTTCTCCTTATTAAGTCTGCTCTGTTATAGCCTGTTATCCAGAAACATCACGTGGAGGTGGAGAAGGGTCTTGGCAGCTCTGTGTCGCTGGCCCTGGACTCTAGCAGTCAGCTTTGGGTTGCTGACCGCTAAAGTTCATGCACTACTCAGCATCTTTATCCCTTTCATTGTTGCAATAATTTAGTAACACATCAGTGGTAGAATGTTTACATGCTGAAAAATCTAAGTTTTAATTTGTAAGATTATCAACGTTGTAGTAGAGGGAGGTAGGTTGAAGTGAAGGCCAAGGAATATCAATGGAAAATCAGATGGAGGAATAACTTCAGGAGTAGCGTAACTGACATGGTGTATTGCAATAAGTAAAGAGATCAGAGAGTCACCTTGGAGGGACATGGTCTTGACCTGTCTACCTGAAGATATACAAACATCCCCACAGAATAATCTGAAAGGATCTGATTTTGATGAAGTTAAATGGCAATGATTGATTACCCCTGACATTAAATTAACACATTCATCATCATTAATCATAATCTTTCGAGCTCTATGTGAAGCACAGTTCTTAGTTTTTAGTTGGCCTGTACTTCTACAGGGGCAGATGCTCCTGTGCAGGTCCCAGCTCTGGTATGAGCTGGATGTAGCCGGGAAAAAAAGTTTTCTGCTTAGCGGGCTAGGATCAAGCAGCTTAATACTCCACTGCTTTGGGACAAGCGCTTACAGAGGGTGGTTAACCGATGTGGGAGTTCATCTCAATAGACTCAAACTAGAGCAAAGTAGACCCGCAGCCCGTTAGGCGCCATCTATGCTGCTCCAAACCCAAACAAACCACCTAACTATGGCCGGTGCTATGCCATGTCACACAGTTAGTCGCCTCTTGCGACATGCTCTCTATGAGGCAGTGGTGCTATTCTTGTCCTAGTCATACAGAAAGACCCCGGCTGACCACTCGGGACTCCTGTGAAGCACAGATCTTGAATAAATACACACAAAGTCCTAATTTCATGAGCTATCCGCACCAGCTCTCTTCACACCTTCCCTGTTTTCTTTGTTTGTATCGAATTCCTTTCTCCATGCTTGTCTTGGTCTTTCCTTCAATTCTCTTTCCCTGGAGATTCTAGAACAGAGACTGCCTTGTAATAACATCAGCTAGTTTTCTTAATGTGTGTCTTATCTAATGCCAGCATTTCTTACCTCCTGCTTCATTGTTGTCTGTCTGTTTCTTTTCAATAATCTCACATTAGCATCTTATCATAGCACTTCTGTTCAGTTTAAGCACCTTTTTATGAAAATCTATACCTTTTTGGTTGTTTTTGTTGACAGAATAACACATTATAATGCCATAAAATGTTAATGTCTGGACATTGTGTGTACTGTTTCTTTCAGGCTGGACTGTGACACAAATTGTGCAATCATAGAACGGAACCGACGCTTGGCCCTTGTCCTAGAGATCAAGAACCCAGATATGAGTGCCAAACTGGGAACTCCGACCTTCACCGAGTTTCTAAAGGATTATGCTAAGTAAGTAACACATCCAGAATTGATCCTTTCATTAATCTATTTATTTTCACTTGGAACATAAAACTTCAACGGATTCTCTCCATCTGCTCCTATTCTAAGCTGTCCTTTTGAGCATTGTCCTCGAGATCCCCAGATACGGTGGTCTTCTCTCCTAGGATTTCATCTCCAGGCGTTCCTTAGCCTCCCTACTAATTTTTTTCCCTGTGTTCCAATCTACCACATGTCTGCTTACATTGCCGAGTCTCTTATTGATGGTGTGACATATCCATCTACACTTACTCTCTCGATTCAACCAATATTCATCCAGAATTTATAAGTTGATATTTTTGTAAAACTAAACCAGACATGTCTGTAACAAACTTAGGTTAACCCTTTTCAGTCTGAGCTAATTTTACTGGTTTGTGTCTTTCAGTCCGGGCCAAAATGCTGCATTTCCGTGCACCTAAGTTTTGTTCAAAATAAAATTCATTATTATTGAACAAATTAAGCTAACATTATGATCTAAACATCGCGAGACACATATTTATGAAGCATTCGTAATAAAGATTATACATAAGTATGAAGCGTTAAATGACATTAATGCGGATGTGGAAATTGGAAGGAAACTTTTTTTTTTACTTCCCACGTCGAATTTCGCTGATATATCCGTCAATTCCTATACACATACCTTTCTTATTATGTGGCCTAGTCAAAGTCTGAGTCGGGCATGTGATGAATATTCATGAGTAATCCAGGAGTGTGATTGGAGTGATCAAATAATAAATCATTTCTACAGTTTTGAAGCCCAGCTTTCATTGCGAATATATGGGTAGATGTTTAAATATCATAACATGTCCTGCAGTCGACCTGCCAGAAATAGTCGTACATTTAAATGACAGCTTTGCATGCACGGATACAACCATTGTACAGAACTGTCAAAAAAATAAATACAGCAAACTAAATCATTAAACACAAACATATGTTTCAGAGTCCATTTTGGTCGAGACAGGTGACCATTTTTAGGTTTTCGGCAGCTAGTGCTGGACAATACGAGCTGAGTTAAGTTAAGTGAGCCAGCACTTTTACAAGCTTTGACCAAAGTTAATATTTTTAAAAAATCAGAAGACTGTATACATTTTATACGATTGTCTTTTCTTGTTATAATTTTTGAGCCAGAGCAAGGCAAATCCCGGTCACCATGGTTCCTAGAAATAGTGCTGTGATATCTTACATTTCAGGACCAGTGTTGTATTTACTTGCAACAATTTCCCACATCGTGTGCATATATCCTCTAGTTCTCAGGTTTGTTGACAAGTCACCTTCTCTCTCCATTGTCTCCCCTAGGTTTCAGGTTTGTTTACCAGACACCTTCTCTCTCCATTGTCTCCCCTAGGTTTCAGGTTTGTTGACCAGTCACCTTCTCTCTCCCTTGTCTCCCCTAGGTTTTAGGTTTGTTGACCAGTCACCTTCTCTCTCCCTTGTCTCCCCTAGGTTTCAGGTTTGTTGGCCAGTCACCTTCTCTCTCTATTGTCTCCCTTAGGTTTCAGGTTTGTTGACCAGTCACCTTCTCTCTCCATTGTCTCCCCTAGGTTTCTGGTTTGTTGACCAGTCACCTTCTCTCTCCATTGTCTCCCCTAGGTTTCAGGTTTGTTGACCAGTCACCTTCTCTCTCCCTTGTCTCCCCTAGGTTTCAGGTTTGTTGACCAGTCACCTTCTCTCTCCCTTGTCTCCCCTAGGTTTCAGGTTTGTTGACCAGTCACCTTCTCTCTCCCTTGTCTCCCCTAGGTTTCAGGTTTGTTGACCAGTCACCTTCTCTCTCTCCCTTGTCTCGCCTAGGTTTCAGGTTTGTTGACCAGTCACCTTCTCTCTCTCCCTCGTCTCGCCTAGGTCTCAGTTTGACCTGCCTTCTCCTTTCTGTCATCCTTATCTATTAGCATCTTGTTTAGATGAGTTAGTTATTCTCATTTGTGTTGTCCCTAGTCTCTGATAAAGATGATTAGGTTATAACAGATTATTGTTTTGTATTAGTGCCCATTTAAACCTTTTATACTTGTTTTTGTCTCTGCCATTGTTTAACTTAACGTCTTTATACTGGTTTAGAAGACCATGGAGAGTCTGTACATAACCAGTTTCATCTTGCTCTAAAAACTATGCACATCCAATCTATTTTGGAATGCATTAATTCTCCCTGCCTTCACTACTTCCTGTGGCAATGCATTCCAAGCATTCACCACTCTCTGACCGTAACAAATATTTCCTGGATCTTTCTTTAGTTAATTTGAAGTTGTGCCTTCTTGTTCTTGTAGGTGGTTGCATTTTGAAAAAAAACTTGTTAGTCTAATTTATCCTTTCTGTTGATTATCTGCATTGTCGCCGCAAATTCTTCTCTTTTCTAGACACAGTAGGCCAGTTTATCTGAGTCTTTCCTCGTAACTGTAATTCTGGATTCCCACCACCAGTTTTGTCGGAGGTTTTGAGCTTAACTAAAGAGAACACCATGCTGTCCTGTTTTCAGTGCATAGTTTTACCGTAGACCAAAATTGATGTAATATCAAATTGTTCAATTCTGTTTACAATTTGTTAAACATGTCAGGTCAGATTAGGTCAAGTCATCCCGTAACCGGTGAGGTCGTTGGGGCACACATGAAAACATCCTCACAACTCCACGCCATCCTTCTCTGTCAGATGCCGCTGCCTGTGACTCTTCTGGTCGGAGACTGGTCCATTCTTTTATGTTGTCCTCCCATCTCTTTTTGGGCCCGCCTCTTCGTTGTCTGCCATGCACCTTCCTGTGGAGGATTGTGTTTGCAAGACCATTTGATCTCGATATGTGACCGTACCAAGTGAGTTTCCTTCTTTTGACAGTCGCCAAGAGATCTTCAAAAGGCCCTATTGCCGTTGTAATTCTAATTCGGATTTCCTCGTTTGTAACTCGATCTTTGTACGTGACGTTTAAAAGTTTTCGGAAACATCTCATCTCCAAGGCCTGTATCCTGCGTTGAAGGTCAGCTGTAACTGTCCATGTCTCACACGCATAGAGAAATATTGACAGGACCAGTGTACGGATTAATCTGATTTTCGTGCGTAGTGCTAACCGTTTATCTTGCCAGATTTTGTTAAGCCGTGCAAGCGACGTTATTGTCTGTGCTATTCTGGCCAATACTTCACATTTTGATCCTTCATCACTGACAATCGACCCAAGATATTGAAAACGGTCAACTGCTTCGAGTTCTTGACCGTTAGCTTTTATCTTGATGTGGAAGCCCGTAGCGTTGTTTGTCATTAGTTTTGTCTTTCCAGCGTTTATCTCCATACCATAGTCAAGAGCTGTTTCATCAAGCCTTCTGACCCATTCCTGGAGTTCTGCTTCTGAACCCGTCAATATCATCTGCAAAACGAAGGTTGGTAATCGTTCGGCCCCCTTTCTTGACAGTACCAACGTGACCTCCAAGTGCCTCACTCATAATTCCTTCCAGGAATATATTGAAAAGAGTGTACACCCCTGTCTCACACCAACTGATGTGCGAAACCAGTCTCCTCGTCTCCCATTCACAAGAACTGCACTAGATGCCTTTTTATACAGGTGTTCAAGGACCGTTAGCTTAGCAGCCTTAAATTAAATATCTGTTCTGTAGTACTTCTTCCCTGTCTGAACCCTGCTTGCTCCTCGGCAATAATGTTCTCTGCTTGGGGTTTCAATCGGCCTAGGATTAATGAGGGTGGCTAATGAGGCTTATTGTTCTGTAATTTTGGAACAGCTTTAGGTTTCCAGACTTATGTAGCAGTATAACTATTGATTTCGACCATAAGTCCGGCCAGTTTCCTGTCGCCCATATTTTGTTACAGATGTGTGTCAGGCCTTTCACCACTACCTCTCAACCTGCTTGTAAGAGCTCTGCTGGTATATTGTCCACGCCGGCCGCCTTCCCTCTTCTCAATGCCTTTACCGCTGCACTTACCTCTTCCTTCGTTATCAGTTGGTTCTCCTCTATATTTGTTGGAGTTGGGGGGAATGTTTTCTCAGGTTTGTTTCGCCATTCATAGTTGTATAGCTCGGAACAGTACTCTGTCCATCTTGCCAGTACATCATTTCCCTCAATGAGACACTTGTCGTTTGTATCATGAATCATAAGGTTCCTGCTTTGTCTTGGTGTTACCAGTTCTTTGACCACCTTGTATGCTCCTTTAGCATCATTTCTATTTAGTCTCTCGTCGATGTTTGCGCATTGCTCACATATCCATGCCTCTTTCGCCTCTCATCTTTTGTTGAATGGCTTTCTTGACCTCTTTATAACTGCCGACCTCCTCCGGTGGGTGATTGTGTTTTTTTCAGTGACCTTCTTTTATCACACAGGTCTAGAATGTCTTTGGTCACCCATGGCTTCTTTTTTGTTTGGTGGCAGCCCAGGATCTCTGTTGCAGTATCTATGAGAGCTGCATTTAGAGACTCTGTAACTGTATCTGTATCCAGTTCCTCTCTGAGAGCCAACAGTGGCGCAAATCTCCCTCCTACCCTTGCTTGGAACACTTCAGTGATTTTTGGGTCCATTAGTTTGTCCAGGTCAAACTTTAGCCTGGTCACATCCTTCTTTGCGACTCCCGTCAATCGCAGACGCATGGTCATCATAACCAGATTGTGGTCACTTCCTATGTCAGCTCCGGGGAAACTTCTTGTTTTGTCGGTGTTGATGCTCGATCGGAACCTCCTCTGGACCAGTATATAGTCGATCTGGCTATGCACTTCAATGCTTGGGTCATGCCATGTCCAGCGTCTCGCCGGCTTTAAACATGTACTTTACTTATTTATGTTCTCTTGACCCAGGCACAGTAATAACTGGATCATGTAGTAAAGTTGCATAATATTTGTGTGTTTTTTTATTCATTACTATTTTTTTAATCATTCACTTTGTTTCCTTAGACAGATTGCATTGTACTGTGCTTTGCACTTTATGGCCAAGTGCTTCCATCTTCATCACTCATTTTATTTAAAGCATCACTTCACATAGGGATACTAGCTTGCCGTATTCAAACATAGAGGCAATAACATTTCAGTTGTTCATTTGTGGTGACATGGTTTGCCTGGATGGTACTCCTTTGTTGAACAACTAATCTCGACTACCAAATCCAGTACTTTCATTCTCATTGTGTTGGTACTTATTTTTATTTTCAGGAAGAATGCAAAGTTTGCTTTAAGTGTTGAGAAGAGCTTCAATGACCTTGTACAGTCAGCCAAACAGGTAAGAAAATGTTTTTGGTTTACCTTGAGATTAAAAAAAACCATTCTTTTTATATAAAACTTTGTGTCTTTAATGTAGAATGTGAGTTCTGTTTTCCTTATTTAACTAAGCAAGACCAGTAGAAACAGTTTGAGCTAGATATTACACTTGAGAGTTGTGCTGTAAGATATATATTTTTTACTTTTTTTCTCTAAAGGTTTTAGCCAGTTGAACACCACAAAAAAATAGTGTTCCTACTGGCCAAGCCTTGTTTGTGATAAGGCACTTTGGTCACCTGGTTCAAATCCATGGTGCCTATTACTTCACTGTTTATTCTGTTGCATGTTTTCTTCATCATCTTAGTGGTGGTGTAGAGGTCATTACAAAAAATATACATGTAGTCGAGTGTGCAGACAAACACAGGATTGATATGTTGTGTATCTTTTGCATTTAGGAGGATCATGAGTAGAATTTTTTTACCTTTATAACTTTTCACTCCGACAGCGGCTAACAGCTGATTTCCAACTTCCAAGGGTTCTTTTACATGGGACTTCCGAGTTTCTCATCTATCTATGATAGGACTAGTTGCAGATCTCACCTCCCTTGAGACCAGGGAATGCTTGAAACTTGTGGAATTCTAAACCCCACCAGGGCGTGGCCTAGTGGTTAAGTGACACGGCTCACAACCCAAAGGTGCTAGGTTCGATCCCCATCACAGCACCGGCCGTTACCCCGGGGAAGCAAACCCTTAGAAAATGCAGGAGGAAGCAGACCCTTACATAAAATGCATGCTGAAGTCGGATGCATTGGGCTGACAGGCGCAAAATAAAAACCACAGTGCAACGCACACCGCCTTAGGGAATAGAGAAATATGGCGAACGCAAAAAAAACACACAAAAACCCCCACCATTTCTAACTTGTGTTTCTTGAGAGGCAAGACTTCCCCCTTTGTGTGTTTTCCAGAGTAAAACAATATGCATGTCTTTGTTATCATTGTTGCTACAAACATTCTGTGTTTTAATTTTGCTGCTTCAGAGTTTCTCCATTTTTTTATATACCATTTAAAAGTTTGGGAGCCTTGCTTATTGTTATGTAATAATAATAATGTTCGCTTAGGCATCAATGACCCGTTGCGTCGATCAACCATGGCCATGGGCTGCAGCATCTAGATCTGAAGGGGAGTCTGTCAACTGTTGAAGCCATGTTGTGCGGGTGCAACCACTTCTGAGCCTCCAGCCGGTTAGTGAGTGGTCTTTGACACAGAAGAATGTATTGAGAAGAAAATGGTGAGCCGGACAACCTTATCCTGCCGAAGAAACATGGCCGAAGATGAAAAGACAGCCTCGGACCAGATGTTATGAAAACTAATAGTGTATTTGCATTAGTTGTACCATATGCTCTTTTTCCATCCAATAGGGATGCAAGACTTTAACTTCCTGCAGAAGCCTGTGTCAAAGCATTGACATGCTCTTGTCAAAATGGTTTCTGTTGCCAGCCTCATGCACAACCTTACTTAGTAGTCTTACAATTTGTGTAGTAGGGTGCAGTGGTTCTATTATTCCTTCTCGGGTAAGGGGCTCTAGTATCCAGACTAGGAATGACTGCAAGGGTTCAAACACCGGGAGTGCTGTGTCCCCTTTACTAAGCCACCCATGTGTTGCCAAGGCCTTAAAGGGAGCCGAAGAATAGCAATACTGTAACCTGATGTAGGAGGTGATTAAGGATGGTTCGACATTGGGAGGCTACCACATTGTGTCGAAATTGTGAACCACAAGAAGACGACAAGACCATTACAGCCCATGGTAGAAGAGATACGACTAAGCCAAGTCAGACTCAAGAGAGTTGGACACCGAAAACCTCATTCTGTGAAAACTAAACCACAAGAAGAAGACAAGACCACTCAATCTATAGTAGAAGTGGTGTGAATAAGTCAAGTTAGACATCGGGTTTGACATTGGAAGACTACTACATTCTGTGGATACTGTAAACCACAGAAAGAAGACAAGACCACTACAGTCTATGGTAGAAGTCGTGTAAATAAGTCAAGTCAGGCTCAGGAGTGTTGGGCATTGAGAACCTTATTCTGTATAAACTGTAAACCGCATGAAGAAGACAAGACCACTACAGTCCATGGTAGAAGTCGTGTAAATAAGTCAAGTCAGGCTCAGGAGTGTTGGGCATTGAGAACCTTATTCTGTATAAACTGTAAACCGCATGAAGAAGACAAGACCACTACAGTCCATGGTAGAAAAGGTGTGACTTTGACTTTGCCATGCAATAATAAATATACTGTCTCTGACATGTTGTTTTCCATCACCAGTCTGCCCACCCCAACAGAAGCCATGCCTTTCAGTCCATGAATCGGGACCAGCGACGTTTTGTACATGAGCTGGCAGAGTTTTATGGTTGCCAGACGCAGAGTTATGACTACGAGCCTTTGAAGAATGTAGTGGCCACTGCATTCAAGTACGTATACACAAACATCATCAAACTTGTGTCTTTCACCTCTTTCTATCTTGTCCCATGTACACTCCCTAAGGAATACAAGTGCCTGCACCAAAGCACTTTTTGGGTTCTTGCACAAGCGGTTTTTCTAGCTATTTGTTTTATATTCTGGGGTTGCAAGCCCTATGTATACCTCCTTTAGACGACTTTTAAGAGGGAGCTTCAAATGAAAATCATAAAATACAGTAGAAATTATAAAAATCTTCAGTGTTGTGTAAGTTGGTAGTATCGCTGCTAAGGTCTTAAAAATGTTTTGCATGTGGTGGTATGGTGCTACAAGCCACATGTCATAGTACTACCAGTTTCAAGATGGCTGTTCCACTAGTGACATAAACCAAAGAGGAGCAGCAATCTATTATCTTTTTTTTTATACACTGAAGGAGTGAAACCTATCCAAATTTTTAAGTGAATGAAGTTTCAGTACAATGATGCATGCCTGTCACTGCAACAAGTGTATAAATAGAGTTTCTTCTTCTTCGTACGCAGTCAGACAGTAACCATTATTTTTTCGAAAAAAGCGGCGGTCATCCTGAGACTGTCGACACTGCCATAAAGCTTGTCTTGTGGTTCCACTGGTGATGGCCACATCTGCTCTCTCTGATCCTCGTATGTCGGGCAGTTCTGCAGCAGATGTTCAGCGATCATTTTACCGGTACCGCACGGGCATTCGTCGGTACCACCTATCTTCAATTAGTTGAATAGGTGGTACCTCAGTCTATTGTGGCCAGTGCGAAGTCTGAAGACAACGACCTGCTCTCTTCTGTTCAACTGGTAATAGACATCGTTTTTTGTGTAACCAGTATGTTCAGTTTCCCATTTGGTCATGTATCTGGCTTTGATAAGCCGTTTTGACTCTTCGTACGTCATACTAGTATCTGTTTGTGGTAATCTTGCACCTTCTTTTGCCAGTCTGTCTGCCTCCTCGTTGCCTTGGATGTTGCAGTGTGATGGGACCCACTGTACCACTACCCTTTTTGGTGCGGACTGCTGGCACAGTTTGCAGAGTGCTGCTCTTAAGTCATTAAGCTCAGTGTTTTTCTGGCTTTTTAGCGCTGTGACTACGGCGAGAGCATCTGTAAGCAGGATTATATGGCTTTCATTTTCTTTGTGTGTCACCATTTCTTCCACTGCCGCCCTCAGTGCCTCTGCCTCCGCTCTCTGAAATTGCTTGTGTACTTACCAGTAGCGAATGACAGTGTTATTTTTCTGCCATTTGGTAGGTTCAGGAATGATCCTGCCCCTCCGTTCTGTGTAGTGTTTGTTACAGAACCGTCGGTGTATGCATGGGTCCAGTCCATGCTTGGGTAGTTTTTCGATATAAAGCTTAGGGTAGTATCTCTCCTTTCTTTTTCAGTCTGGCAGTTTTTGTTTCCAATACCTGGTATATTTTCTACCACCTCTGGAAATATATCCTGCCTCCAGGTATGTTTTCGTACAGTAGTGATGGGTTTTGATGTTGTTAGTGCGTTTATGGGATCTTCGTGCATCTTTGCTTTGGCTATTTCTGCAAAGTTTCTCCGCTTTAGTTTCCCATTTCCCAAATTGTTTAGTCTCTGGTGCATTGGATGGTCAGTCAGTCTTCGGAGTTTCTCTGACTGCAGCTGGGCTCTGCAGTCTCTTCTATCGGTCATGGATTGCAGTTTTGTAATCTTTTCAAGTTCTACAATTGGCGTTGACTTCATGCCTCCTGTTATAACTCTCATGGCTTGGTTTTGAAGTTTGCTAACTTTATCGAAGTTCGCCTTTGCTACTGTTGTCCATGCCGCAATGCCATACTCGAGAACTGGTCTCACTCTTCCAGTGTACAGTTTCTTTAGTATACTTTCGTCTGCTCCCCAGCTTGTGCCAGCAAGTTTCCTCATGGTTGCCATTCTTTCTCTGGCTCTCATTCGGTTTCTCTCGATCTGACTTTTCCATGTCATGCACCGATCAAATGTGACTCGCAGATAGTTTGGGTTGTCGTTTGGCTGCAGGAATTTGCCATTTAAACTTAATTTGGTATTTTGGGGTTTGATTGAAAGCGAGAATATTGTGCACGTGGTTTTCTCCTCGTTTATTTTGACCAGCCATGAGTTCGCCCACTCTTCCAGCGATGTTAGGGCCTGCTGCATCCGATTTCTTGCTATGGTGAGATTCTTTTCAGAGGTCCACATAGCCAGATCGTCTGCAAACATTGAGCTATGGACTCTTCTTGGTATATTCTCTGTAATGTCATTTATATACACCAGGAAGAGTGTGGGTGACAGTACTCCCCCTTGGGGTACTCCCTGCTCGAGTGTCACCTTTTTGCTCATCTGCCCTTGTACTTGGACTCTGGCCGTTCTGTTTTTGAGGTAGTGGTTGATCCACTTGTACATTTTCCCACAAACATCACTTCTTCTTAGCTTGACTCTGTCCATCTTTCCAGAAAATAGAGTTTCAAAATGGCGTGAGTTCTGTGACAGGTCAGGCCCACCAAGTAGTGACACTGGAGTTAATCACAGCAGTTAAACTCAGTTTCATAGGGATGTGTGCACAGCCGGCACTCTGAAGTATGTTCTGGTTGAATTCTGTTAAGTGACTGTTAAAGTTGAATGTTTTGAGTGGGAAGTCGGAAAATGATACTTTGATCTCTCCTTTTCAGAAAGTTGATGTTGTCTTTAGAATTTTAGATGGCCATATGTTTGTAGAGGGAGTTTGCTGAAAATAAAAACTTTGTAACTTCAATTCTTCTCAAATATATTAAAGTTGAATCAGTGTGGATAATAATAGTAATATATTAAAGTTGAATCAGTGTGGATAATAATAGTAATATATTAAAGTTGAATCAGTGTGGATAATAATAATAATAATAAAAATAGTTGCCCATCGCAAGCAAAGATGGCGACAGCATCAGACTATTGCAGCAAAATGTGTTCTCTGATGGCTGTAAAGACTAATCCTGGAACATCACACCCTGTCACATTCAGGGCACACATGCAGGGAGTCGGCTGTGGAATCGTGGGTATTCCTTTTTTGGGCAGCACGCTTTCCCTGAGTCTCCGCAATGGCTATACTCTCTGCAATTTGAGCACCATCTGTGATACTATATCGCCAGGGGGTATGGTCTTGTGCAAGCATCTCCCCGGAGGTGACATCAATATTGAAGCATTTCAGAGACACTTTCAATGGTTCTCTGTAGCGTTTTTTCTGCTCCTCTGGTGAGGATCTGCCTGTTTTTAGCTCGCCTGATAACAGTTGCTTGGGAATGCGCTCATATGACGTGCAAACAACATATCCCATCTATCGTAGCTGAGCCAATTTAACAAGTCAGTGTTTGTTCAACATGTTAGTATTGCTAAGAATATCAGAGTTAGGAACTTTGTCCTGCCACATGATCGTGAACAGCCTACCTAGACAGCTCAAGTAAAATCTATTGAGTTGTCTGGAATGTCTGCTGTGCACTGTCCATGTCTCACAGACATTCAGCAGAGTGGATAATACCACAGGACGATACACTTTTAACTTGGTGGCAACACTGTTGAAAAAATGCAAAGCTCGCCTTAGCAATCCTGTTATTGACCTCACTGTTGATATTCGCCTCTCTAGTGTGGGTACTGCCTAGGTAGGTGGAGCTAGTGGCTGTCTGGGGATATTGGTTCTGCACAGTATTATTTGGTTTGATGTACGGCTCCCCAGGGGCAGGCTGGAAGAGTACCTCCATTTTCCTAGAGTTGATCGTCAATGTGGATAATATTGCATCAATTTATGCTAAAAGCTTTGGTCCATTCATTGTCAGCACTGGTGAGCCAGGCAGAAGGATGAGGAGCCTTTTGTTAAATAGCTCTTTCTGTTTGAGGAGAGGATGTCACACCACCAATCATTGCTGGTCCACTCGATTGTGTTAATAGAAAGTTGTGGGGAAAATTGCTAAACTAAAAATGGAAATTAAATTGGTCTTTTACATGATGAGAAACATGTGATGGTAGATTATTTTAGTGAAGCTTGTAGGACGACACATGTTAACTCTTTTAGGAAAGAAGGGCTAGGAAATGGCTCACAGAACCAGCTTCATTGCACCTCAGTCCCTTTCACTTAGAAGTGCTGATGACAGCTTAACTCCTGGGGCGGCTCAGAATTTGTTCCCTAACTTTGCCTGAAATCCATTTACAGCTGGATTGACTGGGAGAAGTGGTCACACTATGAAAAACTCATGACATGCACAGTCTATGAAACCGAGGTCGACAAGATTTGAATGTTCAAATTGTAAGCTAAGTTCACAACTCAAATGTCTGACACATGCTATTAAAGAAAGAAAAAAACAATTGCTCTTTGAAGAGAAAAACTGGTGAAAGGATTATGGCCACCCTTCCAGAAGTGCTTGGAGAGATATCATATGTACTGTTTTTTCACATTAAAAGAATGTTCTAGGCATCAACTTAACACTTAACATCTGTTCATATAACACTGAACTGTGCCCATCAACATAACACTAAATTTATTGTCTGTTCATATAAAGCTGAACTTAACCATGTCCCTCAACATAACACTCAATTTATTGCCTGTTCATATAAAGCTGAACTGTGCCCATCAACATAACACTCAATTTATTGTCTGTTCATATAAAGCTGAACTGTGCCCATCAACATAACACTCAATTTATTATCTGTTCATATAAAGCTGAACTTGACTGTGCATCATCATCATATGAGTCCTAGTTTCTGTATACCATGCACGTGGTGCCCTGTGAGCTTTGTCCAGCTCTGTCTTCTGTATTTCAACACTGTCTGTTATGACTAAAGGCCGATCCGCAAGTGAGTCCCTGCCACAGATCATACAACCATGCTGAGGAGGCTGGCTTGCCGGGGTGTTCCTTGATCTCTTCAGTCTCTATCTTTTCTCTGCATCCAGAAGGTCTCTATGAGTGTCGGCAGCTACTATGCCCCTTCCAACTGACTGTCTCCAAATAGCTCGATCCTGAGCAATTGTTTCCCAGCATTCGGATGGGATGTCGCAGGATTTCATGTCCCTCTTGCATAAGTCCTTGAATCCTGAATCCATCAACACAACACTAAACGTATTATCTGTCCATGCAAAGCTGAACTTACTCTGTCCGTGAATATAAAGCTGAACTTTGTTCCATCAAAATAAAGTTGAACTTAGGATGATTTAAGCTAACTAACCAAATGATGCATCATTATGGTAGACACTGAGTACAACTTTGGTCCTATTACATTCATCTATTTTTAAATTTATCAAACTAAAATCAAATTGAAATTCATTATATTGGTAATTAATTTTGAAAAGACGCTAAGAAGAAACAATGTAAAGATAGCTAATCATGAACACTGCATAGACTAGTCTCTATCATTGTTAATCTGATCAAAACAAGATTCAGGGTCACAATCAAAAACAATTGCCAACTCACAGCCCTATGACACCATCTGACTGATCTTATGTCCACATTTTTATGGATTGATAATTTTCCCATCTGTTATCTGAGACTGACAGGGGAGTATAGAATAATAACACTGTAACCTACCAGGCATGTTAGAAGAAGTGACTAAGGATGACTGAGTATGGGGCTAGCTACTCCATTCTGTAGAAACTATCAACCAGAATTTTAAAAAAGACCTCTGAACCCAATGGTAGAAGAAAAGTGACTGAGTATTTATTTATTTATTGATAACTACTATTTCTCAATGGTAATAGAATCCAGTGTGAACTTACTAATTTGATTATATGAAATCCATTACCAATCCAAACATAAGATGTTTTCTTGCTTACTTCAGATCTTGATCAAAAATAGAAAGGATTCACATTCATAACCACAAAGTTCATTTATTGATTGTAATCCTTACAGAGATAAGTGCTGGCTCCCAAACATTCTCCTATCCCAACATGTTTTGAAAGACCAGATGCCAAAATTGCCACCACCAATCGCCTCTTTTAAGACTCAAGGAGTAACGTAAGTTGGGCATTTGTGGAAACTGTTTTAAGAGGTTGTGTTAGTTTGTGACAATAATCAGCTGTATTTAGTACTTGAAACACGGTGTGTAAGTTACTGAAAACTGTTTTTAGGAATTGCAAGAAATGTCAGTTTTAAATGTAAATGAAACTACAAAGAAGAGATCAAAGTCTCATCTTTCAGTTCCGAACAGGACATACCAGAGTCAATAGCCACTTGAACCACATCCATCCCTGGCACCTGCCCTTGTACAGACATTGCTCTCATCCTGATGAAACAGTTCGACATCTGCTCATTGAGTTCAAGGCGCTTGCGGACATGAGGAAAAGGATTCTTACAAGCACTGCTGACAATTACCAACACACTGTACGGAGCAGTGACACAACTGAAGAAGACCTGTATATATATATATATATATATATATATATATATATATATATATATATATATATATATTAGAATGGCGGTGACATCAACTTAAAATTATTTAAATTCTAAAATAATTATTAATGTCCTTTTTTTTGTTTGTTTCAGATATTTGCGAAGGCAATAGGCCTACACATGTGTACATATTCATACATACATATTCACTTATACCAATTCATTTATACACACAAATAAAAGAAAAAAAATGTACATGTACATACTTCCACACATACAAATAAGTACACACCCAGTATGTATACACATACCTGCATACAGTCATGATAACAAGTTTCAAATGCAAGGGACTAAAGTCAGATAGAGAAATAAGGGAGATGGTAGCTATTGTAACAGGAACTGAGGCCTTATCAATTTATATTCTAATTTAAAGAGGTGGATTTCCCTTTTATAAGGGCTTAAAATTTGGTAAAATATTTGATCAAGGTCAAATGTTAAAAGTTGGCATACAGGTGGTCCATTTTCTTCCCTAGGGACCTCTCACTTTGACTTCTGTTTTTACTCCTTATGCTCTGAAGAAGAAAAAAAGAAATCATCAAGTGTTAACTAAATAATTATTTGACATACTTAACTTAACGTCTTTATACTGGTTTAGAAGACCCTGCAGAGTCTGTATACAACCAGTTACATTTACATCACCTTGCTCTAAAAGCTATGCGCATCCAGTTTACATAGATGATGTAGTTTTCTAAGACACGTTTATAATCCTAACTTTTAGTGATATTTGCATGTTATTGCAATGTGGGTCTCAACTATACTATGTTTTACATACTAGGTTTACTGTTTTGGAAAAGAAGAAAGCAGCAATTAAGGAAACGCCAAGTAGCTCGAGAGCATGGGAAGAGGAAGGGGCAACAGCTGCAGCCAGTAAACAGGAGCCAGCTGTAGATTACTTTGATTTCACCTCCCTTTGAAAGCTTGCTTTATTATCTGCTGCTCTTGGCAACAGATGCAGTCTCAGCTCACCTTCTACCATTCCTGAGATTGAAAGAAAGAACAAGATTTTTTGAGTTAAATGTGTTGAAAATGTGATTGTCGAAGCTTATGTTGTGTTTTGGAAATATTGATTGGGGACTGTGGATGTTCCCAGATAAAGGCAATGCTAGCCTAGCAATTTATATTTGAGCCTTGAAACGGATAACATAAGAGATGCCAGGTGTAGATGTGTATGCTTCTCTTCTGATTCCCAGGAACACAGGGTATTCACCCTTTTATATCTCTATCACAAATGAGATATTGTTACTTGAGCTTTCTTTCAAAATTGGATGGCCGCTCCACCCTCTGCAGATCTTTGGTCTGTGTGAATGGTAGAGTATGCAAAGCCATGAGTTGAGTATTCTTCTACCCTATACAGGTCTTAAGAAAGTTTGTAGTATCAGTATTACCTAATATTTGTTGTTTTAGATTGATATTACAAAAACTAGTGTCAGAATAATTTGAAGCAAATTTATCAAGCAGAATAGGTGGAAATTAAGCAGGCACCAGAAAGCATATCAAATGTGTATGTTTCATTACTCTTTGTAATACTTACTAAGTATTGCTATATTTTTATAACTTGAAATTTGAAATGCCTTCTGCATGAAAAAGAAGGGCATTAACTAGCTTTTCAATACTGCCTATCTAACTTTCTGCATTTTTACAGTCAGTGGGCATTTGATTGTTGTTAGCTGCCCTTTGCGATGATGGTCACATCATGAAATGGTTTTGACTTGACGTAACTTGCGCTGTATTTGGATTATAGTGAGGAAGAAACTGCACTGGTGAGCATCCTCACTCTGTTTTCAGCTAGCTTGGACCAGGGGCAAGGCGTGAGTCAAGATGACTGAAGGTAACCCAGGATGCAAGCACTTTAGTCTCACCTCCCTTGAGACCAGTGGTCACTTGAAACTTGTGGAATTTTATCGCCCACCATTACCGTTCATCGCTTTGAAAGGTGAGTTCCCAAACCTCTGAACTACAGTGACCCCTGGACATTTGATTGACTAAATTATCAGCAAAGGAACCAAATTCATGACCTGGTCAGGGAATGCTCTATTTTACCCAGCAGTAATAATGAGTACCTAACTGTACTCCAAGTTATGAGATGCAAGGCAGAAGTAAATAGAACTGGTTACTTGACCTCAAAACCTAGCGGAAGTCAAGAGTCTAATACTTTATCCTCTATGGTAGTACTTGATATTGGAACCATGTTTGCCTTTTTCAACTTCACTATATTAAGTTTTGATGCAGTCCTTGTGTTATTTTTTACTAAAAAAAGATTTTGTCATAGAGTTTGTCTCCAGTTACAGTTTCTTAGCGTCATATCTTCTGTCATAATACATTGATTTGTTATATGTCCTTGTATGTGTGTTGATAATCATGATTATCCTTAATTTTCCTGTTCCTGACAAATGACATCTCTGTTATTTGGCAGTGACATCTCTTTGTGAGTGTGCTTTGTTAGTATCAACTCTTTGTGATGTTTGTTTGTACCATCTCTTTGTGAGTGTTCTTTGTTAGTGTCATCTCTTTGTGAATGTTTGTTAGTAGCATATCTTTGTGAGTTGTTTGTTAGTGACATCTCTTTGTGAGTGTTGTTTGTTAATATCATCTCTTTGTGAGTGTTTGTTAGTAGCATCTCTTTGTGAGTTGTTTGTTAGTGACATCTCTTTGTGAGTGTTGTTTGTTAATATCATCTCTTCGTGAGTGTTCTTTGTTAGTATCATCTCTTTGTAAGTGTTCTTTGGCAGGGACATCTCTTTGTGAGTGTTGTTTGTTAGTAACATCTCTGTATGAGTGTTGTTTGTTAGTGCCATCTCTTTGTGATTGTTGTTTGTTAGTGCCATCTCTTTGTTAGTGTTCTTTGTTAGTGCCATCTCTTTGTTACTGTTCTTTGTTAGTGCCATCTCTTTGTTACTGTTGTTTGTTAGTGCCATCTTTTTGTGAGTGTTCTTTGTTAGTGCCATCTCTTTGTGATTGTTGTTTGTTAGTGCCATCTCTTTGTTAGTGTTCTTTGTTAGTGCCATCTCTTTGTTACTGTTGTTTGTTAGTGCCATCTCTTTGTTAGTGTTCTTTGTTAGTGCCATCTCTTTGTTACTGTTCTTTGTTAGTGCCATCTTTTTGTGAGTGTTCTTTGTTAGTGCCATCTCTTTGTGATTGTTGTTTGTTAGTGCCATCTTTTTGTGAGTGTTCTTTGTTAGTGCCATCTCTTTGTGATTGTTGTTTGTTAGTGCCATCTTTTTGTGAGTGTTCTTTGTTAGTGCCATCTCTTTGTTACTGTTGTTTGTTAGTGCCATCTTTTTGTGAGTGTTCTTTGCTAGTGCCATCTCTTTGTTACTGTTCTTTGTTAGTGCCATCTCTTTGTTACTGTTGTTTGTTAGTGCCATCTTTTTGTGAGTGTTCTTTGTTAGTGCCATCTCTTTGTTACTGTTCTTTGTTAGTGCCATCTCTTTGTTACTGTTGTTTGTTAGTGCCATCTTTTTGTGAGTGTTCTTTGTTAGTGCCATCTCTTTGTTACTGTTCTTTGTTAGTGCCATCTCTTTGTTACTGTTCTTTGTTAGTGCCATCTCTTTGTTAGTGCCATCTTTTTGTGAGTGTTCTTTGTTAGTGCCATCTCTTTGTTACTGTTGTTTGTTAGTGCCATCTTTTTGTGATTTGTTCTTTGTTAGTGCCATCTCTTTGTTACTGTTCTTTGTTAGTGCCATCTCTTTGTTACTGTTGTTTGTTAGTGCCATCTCTTTGTTACTGTTGTTTGTTAGTGCCATCTTTTTGTGAGTGTTCTTTGTTAGTGCCATCTCTTTGTTACTGTTCTTTGTTAGTGCCATCTCTTTGTTACTGTTTGTTAGTGCCATCTTTTTGTGAGTGTTCTTTGTTAGTGCCATCTCTTTGTTACTGTTCTTTGTTAGTGCCATCTCTTTGTTACTGTTTGTTAGTGCCATCTTTTTGTGAGTGTTCTTTGTTAGTGCCATCTCTTTGTGAGTGTTTGTTAGTATCATCTCTTTTTGAGTGTTATTTGTTAGTACCATCTCTTTCTGAATGTTGTTTGTTAGAAACATCTCTTTGTGAGTGTTGTTTGTTAGTAACATCTCTTTGGGAGTGTTCTTTGTTAGTGAGTATTGTTGGTTAATGTCATTTTTTTAGTTTTTGCTTTTTTTTTATTGTTGTTGCTAGTAGCAGCTATTTATGTGGATGTTCTTGGTTAATGACATTTTTTTGTGAGTGATCTTTTTCTAGTGGCATCTCTCTGTGGGGTGTTCTTTGTTAATGCCATCTGTCAGTGGGTGGTCGTGGACAGTGACATATCTCTGTGTGTTCTTGGATAGTGTGATCTCTCTGTGAATGTTCTTATATAGCGACATCATGTGATTCTGTTCTTGGCCGTTGTGTGAATGTATTTGACTTTTGACATCTTGGGTAGCCACAACATTCTCCTGCTGTCTTCAAGAACAGTGTGAATGTTCTTGGCTATGAGTGTATTTCCTAACATCCAGTATGTGGTACTATCTTGTAACATTCTTGATCAGTCTATATATCTTCTTGTCTAAGCTAAATGACATTTGTTGTCTATTCTTCCTGGTTAGTGACATTCACCTTGTCTCTCACATTGTCTGGTGACATGTTCCATACATCTGTTACTTTAACTGGGAGAAAAGTGTTTCTGTGAACTCATTCACTCCGGAATATTTGTGACCTCCGGATCTATTTATCTTCAGTAAAGGTTCACTGAAATAGCACACATTATATACCAAACTGTTCATAAGTGAGCCCACAATACAATGGAAAACATAATTTTACAAATGGAGGTGAACATCTTTTTACTAGGGATTATAGTTGCATAATTGTTTGTTATTGAAAAAAAAATTATTACATAAATATATCTCCAGAACATTGGTATGTAGTCAAACTTTTACTTTATCAAGCCTATACTTTATCAAGCCTATACTTTATCAAGCCTATACTTTATCAAGCCTATACTTTATCAAGCCTATACTTTATCAAGCCTATACTTTTATAAATGTGTGTCATAAAGTCCAAGACAATAGCAGCTGTTGTTGTGTTTGTTAAATATTTTGTTAAAAAAATCCATTATAACTGAATTAATTGATCTAAAATTAAGAGATTAAAATGTGCATTATTGATTTATCTATCACATAACATATTCCATAAATCAATTATATATTAACCCTTTACAGTCCAACCTAATTTACTGGATGTTAGTCTTAATGTTCGAGACAAGAATAGTAATTGTATATCTTTCAAGGTTAACAGAACAAAGTAATTAAAATTCAAATGATTGTTTTTACATTTAAAGATACAGCCTTTGTATATAAATCAAATTTAGCTAAATAACAAGAAATGATTGATATACGACATCTGACAGGATAAATTGAACTGTAAGTGATCATACTCTAGTAGATTGCGGTGGACAATTTGGACTGTAAAGGGTTAAGTATAATACAATAAAATATCATTAATATGGGTGAAAAAATTTCTGCTTAGTTTTATATAAATTTTCTTCGCATTTTTCAAAATTGTTCTCATCAATATCGATATTACTGCTTTTACTTTCACAAATGTGTCAGTCTAAATAGAGCTTGTATTGAACATGTGCGCCTTATAAAGATGTAACATCGCAGTTCTCATCAAATATTAAACTATATCTCTGGTCTTGAAGTAAATATTCCATCATCTGGTAAACCATAGTTTAAACCAGATTTCACCCAAAATGTAAATATCTGTCAGTTTTCTGATACCCACATGACCTGGGAGAAGTGAGAAGGCTGGGTCATAAGCTCAACCTAAAAGTCAAGTCCTGCTAAATGATTGAATTTTGTTGTTATGCAGTAACAGCAATAAAAAATTGCTGTAATCCCTCATATTCAAACTGCATTGATCTCCCAGTTATAATTTGTCTGATATAGATGTTCCAATCACAAATTGATTGCTAATGCATTTCATTAAATGCCTAGCAGCTGGCAATGACACATGAAAGGCCAAAGAAATCAATTGTAATCAGCAGAATATCATTTTTATTAGTCTCTTTTATCTTTTCTTTGATCTAATGTCATTTACGTTTTCTTACTATTCAGAAATGTGGGTAATATATATATATATTTGAATGCAGTAATATGTATGAAGAGAGTTTGCTCTTGTCTCTCTCAATGACAATCTAGTTATGAGTTTTGATTCATGCATGGACACACTTTTTTTAAACAATTTGTTGTTAATGTTTGTACTCGCAATGAATTTGTAGTTGACCTTTTGAGTCAGTAGTAGACATAGTTCTCAGTACCTGATAAGCTGGGAAAGTATCTGATGTGGGTAGTATGTTGTATTGAAGCTTACAATTGTCCACAAACTTTTGAACCCCTTGCCACATATCAAAATGTGTTTATTTGTTTTGTGTGATTGACCATCTATCATCATATGTTTCTCTCACCGATTCACTCTTCCACCCTTGGGTGTGCAGAGGTAATTTTTAATTCAACAAAATTTGTATGTGTGTATGTATATACATTTGCAGACAAACTGATGATTGGCCTGTTGTGTCTGTGCATGATGGAGGGCTGCCCCCTTTTGGTCTTCATACAGATCACTATTCTGTAGGAATTACGTTACCTTTCACATTTTTATCCGGCAGCGACCAACAGCCAACTCCTTTATGATTTTGAACTGCCAAGGGTTCTTTTACTTGCACAGCATGTATATGGGATCTCCTAGTTTATTGCCCATTTTCAATAGGACTAGATGCCAATCTCACCTCCCTTAAGATCAGTGGATGCTTGAATCTTGTAGGATTCAAACACTCACCATTTCATGAGTTTGTTCATTCGTTTCTTGAGAAGCGAGCACCTTACTTTTCAGCTAAGCAACCCTATCTATCATCATGATGCTGCCTAAATCAGTCCAGTAGGAGCATGGGTCTACCACTATAGATAGCATCCTTGCAGTAAACATGAATTCAAGCATTTTCTCCCTTGCCTTGGTGGTTTCTATAGCAACTTGTTCTACATGATGAGTTTATCAGTTCCATACACAACCCTCCCTTAACCTTTAGTGCGCTACGGTCAAGACTCATGCGACCAGAAAATTGGAATTAAAAAAAAAAATTTTTTTGGCATGGAGACCCTACACATAGCCAGTTTTTTAAATGCTGAATATGTCACCATCTACACATAATATTTTGACGGTTAAAGTATCGTATGTTAGATTACAAATGGATTTTGAACGATATTTTCTTCTAACACCTCTAATAATGCCGATTGGGGCAAACCGACTTTTTGCGAAAGGTAAAGTAGGTTGTTGGAAAAGATCTTTATCGAGTAGATCTGTTTATTTTGTTTGTTTAGATGAAAGAACTACATTTGAATTGGAAACTATCAGTTGTGTCGATATTGTATCGATACATTGTTGTGGTTTCCATGGATTTCTATCAGAGCGACTAGGCCTAGCCGTTGAGTCAAAATTTTTTCAAAGATTTCCAGCAATTTTCAATATCTTTTTGAATCTCAGAAACTAACAAACACACGACAAAAACAATAACACCCACAAGTTCTTTATTCAATTGTGTTTCTACACACAAGAAAATCATAACAGACAGAACAGTTACAAATTTTGAAAGTCGATTACTATAGCGCAATATAAATTTCGTAAAAAATTATGTGGAGTGCTAAAGGTTAATCATCTTTTAGGACATACATATTCAATGTTGATTCAGTGTGTAGATTCATACTTATGATATTGTTTTGTGATAATGTTGGTCTTATTATCCTATCACTGCTCCCCTGATTGTTCACTACAACCACATTGCAAAAATTGGGCTCTGAATATCACAATAAATGCATATTTCATCTGCAAACATCGTATACTTTCAACTTTCCATGTTACTGTTACATTAGTTAGTAATTAGTTGTCCATCGAAAGCGAAGATGGTGACATCATCAAACATGTGTATTCAGATGTCATGGCATATAGCTGTACAATCACTGCAGACTACTCTATGTTAGAAACACATGGACAGCATATGTGGTTTAACCATCATGCATCCTGTTCTTTCATACAGTTCACTTTTTCTGCACTTCGACAATGAGTCACTTCTCGGCTATGTGAGCACCGTGTGTGATAGCAGTGCGCCAGGCTGAGTATTTTGGTGGCAGCAGTTCTCAGGAGGCAACATCAATGAGGAAACTGTTCACAGAGAGAGTTGTAGAGAGAGTCGTTTCTTCTGTCCTCCCTCAGAACATTTGCCTTTCCTGAGGTCATATCACAACAGCTGCTTAGGGAGGCGCTTATTGGGCATGCAGACATGTCAAGTTCATCAAATCTGAGGTCTCGGCAGCAGTGTAAGGATGCTCGTTAGCCGAGTCCTACTGAGGAATTCAGAGTTGAGCACTCTATCTTGCCAGCTGATTCCGAGCAGCCTGCGGAGACAGATCATGTGGAAATGGTTGAGTTTCCTGACATGTCTGCTATGGACTGTCCATTTTTGCATGGGTATACAAGGGTGGTTAGCACTACAGCATGATATTCCTTGATCTTATTGGCAACACTGATACACTGCCTGTATCCAACATTCACTCGTGGTCATCCAAAATCAGGACTTGACTTGGTAATCCTGTTGTGGATCTCAGAGTCAATATTTGCTTCTCTGGTGAGGGTACCACAGAGGTAGGTATACATGCAAATAAATATACAAATAAGAAAGTAGTGGCCATCCAAGATTATGTATGATTGCTCCATTATTCACTTGTCTTGCAGTAGAGATTAGCAAATAAAACAAACTAATATTAGAAACTAAAACTAACTGAAGAGAATAAATATATTCTCCATACATTCTGTACTAAAAAGTAAATAGCATGTCCTTTCCAGAACATTGCATCTTACAACTGTCAACCTATTTGGCTGTTATAAGTGTAGTACTGACTAAAATTATATAACCAGCTATTATTACTATTTTCAATTGTTTAATGCCACTAATTAATTATATATCAAATGTATTTGTGTATAAAGAAATGAAGAATTACAGATTTATGATAACAGTATTTAAGAAGTTCAATATTGAACTCATTCTTTGATACTGCAAGTAGTCATATGACAAAATTTCTATAAATTTCATCTTTAGTTAAAAACATAGTATGCTAATATCTGAAAAAGTGTGAAATGTACAAAATCAATTCATCTTTAGTTAAAAACCTAGTGAATACGTTAATATATAAAAAAGTGTGAAATGTATATTAATCTTTAGTTAAAAACTTAGTACACTATTTGAAAAAGTGTGAAATGTATGATAATAGCTTTCCATCGTTGTCGATGAGGACCGCCGACATCATCCTTGTCACAGATTTCCCTGTTGGGTGTGAGTGCGCATGTGGCTGAAATGTATGAGATCGAGCTCATTTCAGAGGAATAGATTACTTTACATTGCTCTACCAGTAGGGTTATTCTAGGTCTGTACCGATAGTACCTTGGCATGCTGAAATTTGTAGCAAAAGACAGAATGGTAAGAGCACTTGCTTCTCATGTCAATAGTACCAGGCTTGCTCCCAGGTAGTGAGATTCCAGTTTTTTTATTATGACTTGGGCCAATCATTGACGGAGCAGTAGTGACCATCATGCCTGATTGATTATTTTGCGGCAGCAACAAGCTCCCTCTATTTCCCCTAGTCTTTTGTTTCATTCTTCGTACACTGTCCTGGTTACTGATTATATGCTCCAGTCTCTGAGCTGCAAATGGGTACCTGACTTACAGATGGGAAAGGTAAGCTAGAGAGGAATGGACCTGTCCAACAAATGTCACTAAGGGGTGAGAAGACCTTGTACAATAAAAGAGTCTAATACTGTATCCCCAGCATCCACAGTTGCTATGGGACTGCCTGCAAAATGACAGCTCTCAGTGAGGTAGAGGCACAAGATTTTGGTCATCACATATTCCTTGTGTCCTGTTAAATAATAATTATCATTGATGACAACTGTTAAAATCATCATGTGTCATGCTACATCCTTGAGTCTGTGGGTGCTCTCTCTCGTGACTGATCAAGCCAATATGAGCGTGAAAAGTTCTGTGACATGACTGACAAACATAGCCTGCAGTTGATACTGGTATTCTCTCTGTTCTACACTTTCTGATCACGTGTCTATCCTGGCTGTCTGCATATGGAGGCTCTCAGTGATTTCAGCATCTATTTTGTCTACACCTAACCAGGCTGAACGATTTTGAGTCAGTTTTTCCCAGATGATAGCAATTAAGAGACTTCTTCAGACTGTTCCTGAATTGCTTTTTTTGGACGTCCCTGTGATTATCTTTCTTCACTCAACTTACTAAACAGAAGACTTTTTGGGAGTCTTTCACTTGGCATTCTAGTAAGGTTGCTAGTCCATCTCATTTGGGGCTATCTGCAAAAGTGTATGTGTAAAAAAACTGGCTAAAGACACAGCAATAGTTCATTGTCAGCCAGACATCTTTACTTACTTATTGCGAGACAAAGGGAATAGATTCATGTCTGTGATTAGCGTACTCAGGTTTCCCCACTGACGTTACTGCTGGACAAGTTAGCTTGGGTTATATGGTATACTGGTTAGTTGACTGTCAATACTGAATTTATTGCCAGATTTGTATATTATTGGTAACGTTCACAATTGATTAAGTTGTTAGTTTTTTTAGCTGAAAATTTCTGATATGATGACTTTAACAATTATAATTAAGTGATTGCTCTGTTGTGAAGCTTTATATGCCACTGACAATTGTCTAACTGTATAAGTACAGTACTATTGATGAAGACCTCAATTGAAGTCATTCCTTACGTACTGTTGATGAAGACCTCAGTTGAAGTCATTCCTTACGTACTGTTGATGAAGACCTCAGTTGAAGTCATTCCTTACGTACTGTTGATGAAGACCTCAGTTGAAGTCATTCCTTATGTACTGTTGATGAAGACCTCAGTTGAAGTCATTCCTTACAGTAATATTGATGAAAACCTGAATTGAAGTAATTTCCCTTATTGTTGAAGATTTGTAAGGAAGGAAAACAGACTGACAGGATGGTACTTGCAAGTCATGAGATGCAAATGACCGTCATTTCCCTAAAAGACTAAATCACTTGTTCAGTGCTCTACATAAAGTCTCTCATTGAGAGGTAGTCATCTTTATCATTGACATCTCTCTTTAGAAATACCAACAAGCAAGGTGAAATCTAATAACAGATTTACAAGGGGCTTGTCATAAGTCTTTATTTACCCTGACCATGAAGGAGTAGGAGGAGAAAGTTGAAATTTGACACAGTGCTTATTCCTTCTCAATGTAGCCACCACCTGAATTTATACATTTCTGCCATCTCTGCGTGACCTTGAAAAGACCTTCAGAATAAAGTAACCTATTTTTCTAACTAAACCAGTTATCACAAGCCAGTGTGACATCTTCGTCACTGTCAAAATGATTTTATTTCAGCTGTTTTTTAAGTTTTAGGAAAAGAAAAAATCGGGGTTGTGAACCCAAGTCTCATCTACTGTCACCATGTTTTTCGACTGACATATTTTGAGCAACTGGCCACAGCAATCAACCCTCATTTGTTTCTGTTCACATGTCAGCAGACCAGGACCCAGCGGGCACACACTTTTCCCATGTTCAGTCTGTTGTGTAAAATTCCAAGAAACTGTACTTTCATTCAGTTTTGCTGACCTAGATATCTCTGCAATTGTCATTTTCCTATCCTGGTCAATGATTTTCTTCACTCCTGCAGCATTTTCATCGCTGCACTCTGAGGATGGTCTTCCTTATCTTGGAAGATCAAGAATTTTATCACAGTTCTTGCCTCTGATTTCTCCATTGTTCTGACAAACCCTTAAGAGTAGCAGATTCGGTCGATAAGGTGTGTTGTGCCATGCACTATACCGGGTAAACCCGTTGAGGGAAATTCATACTTCTCAAGTCCAGTACAAATTAAATGGGCTACATATGTGCCAAATTTCAACTTTCTCCTACTCCTTCATAGTCTGGGTAAAGACTTATGACAAGCCCCTTGTATATACATTTGTTGCAATTGTAGCCAGGTAAGATAAGACAGTTCACAATAAGATTTCCTAAGAAAAAATCAACTGCTCATGTCACTGTAAATGAGAGTGAAGAACAAAGATGTTCTTGTATCATAGTTACAAATTACATCAACCAAAGATTTCCACCAACAGCCTGAACACACGCCTATACGGATGGCTCAGCCAAAGATCTGTCAGAGACGGGGGTGGGGGCATCACTATAAAACTAAAAAGCAAAGTATACTCAGCAGCATTTGCCACTGGGAGACGCTGCAGCAACTTCAGTGCCGAAGCCAGTGCCCTGAGACAAGCAGCTGAAACTCTTATAGACCATAAGGAGCAGGCAGAAAAGAAAGTGATCATTTTCACAGACACCCTTGCAGTGTTAATGGCGCTTAAGAACCAGCACAAAAATGAACTCGGTGCTCTGGCAGACTTGCTCGAATGCCTGTCCCAGTGCTTCAAAGAAAGCATAGTCTAGTGGATACCAGCCCACTGCTACATTCCAGGCAATGAGGACGCGGACAGACTCGCTAGAGAGGGAGGAATGCTGCAGCAGAGTCATACAGAAATCACATACAATGAGACAAAAGCATTCATCAGGGCAACGTACAGTGCAAAATGGAAAAAAGACTACCCTGGCCACATAGAAAACGATGCCTACAATCAACTCTCCAGGCGATAATTCTTCGGCTATGCACAGGTCACAACAGACTTAGATGTCATCTGTACACCAAGTTCAAGATTGGCACTACAGACCTTTGTGCCTGCGGCACAGCCCCCATGAAGGCAGAACTTATTTTGGAGTCCTGTCCTGTCCACCGACAAAAGTAGCAGCATTTGGCAATAGCCAGTGTCCTTCCACGAAAAGCTGTACAGAAGCGTACCGAGCTTTTGAGTCGACTGCTGCCTTTGTTAGAGCCATTGAAGTTTGAGGTCTGAAGATGAATGAGGAAGAAGTAGTATGTATCAGTTATAAGAAACATAATATAATAGTATTGTCACATCATGGCAGTGCACTCCATTACACCATAAAGTGTCTTCCACAGCATTCAAAGGTAAGGGATAACTAAGAGGAGTGTAGCACAATAGTATGAACAAAACATGAACTGACACTAAACTAGAGCAACTTTACACAAAAATAATGCTTGATAGCACAATTGCAGTAGAAATCTCAAAAGAAACTTGATTTCAAGACTCCTCCTTAACAATGTCTTGAAGTTAATTTGTATCAGTTTTTGAGTGGGCACATTTTGGCTATATCAGTTTGCAAATCATTTGTTCCCTTATGTCTTTCTTTGGTGAATGCATTACCACAGGAAGTAGTCAAGGCAGGGACAATTAATGTATTCAAGAATAGATTGGATGTGCTTAGCTTTTAGAACAAGGAAATGTAAATGAAATTAGTTGGATACAGACTCTGCCATCTCTTCGAAACCAGTATCAAGACATTAAGTTGGAGGAGGAAGATCAAAGCAAAAGAAATTGTGTTTACATGAAATGTTTTCTGTTCACATAGAATACAGGAAATGTATTTTGTTCACATAGAATACAGGAAATGTATTTACATCAGCTATAAAAGATCACATAACAAATAAATAGAGTTTTGGGGTGTGTTATCACTGTGTATTTATAATTCTCTACCATCATTTTGTGCCTTGAAACATTTGTGGTTCATAATTGAATATTCTTGTTGTTGGAGTTCCCTCCAATCTTTGAAATTGAATTAAAGCACATTTATAAATCAGCTGACAGACCTTTTGTATAATAAATTCACAGGATGAACATTCGTACAACCAATGCTCTAGCCAAAACAATAAACTATTAATTCCAGTTGTGTATGTATGTTTATTATGGTTCAACTAAATAAACAAATGTGCAATTTATCCAATTCAATGAACATGTGCAATTTATCCAATTCAATGAACAGAATATCATGAAACAGTATACCCATTCTTCCCTTCTCATTCTATGGGAACAGTCACAACCCACCCACTGAACCTTGTCTTGGGCCTTTCTTTTGAGTTGGGCCCTTAGGATTTCATTGACTAGGCTTCCTCTTTCCATTATTTTTCATTCTAGCCTTCACTCTCTTCTCTTGCCCTATTTGTTCCAAACCAGCACTTGTTATATTGTTCATTCTGAAAGCATGCATTAGCCGCCATTTTTGTACCTCTCTCCCTTTAATCACCAGCTTTTCTGTATTGTTGGTTTTTGTCATGCACTTTGTCACAAATCTGAGTTGATTCATTCTGGTCATCTGATCAAAGTACGTGGCAGACATCTGTTGGTGAAGGTCTGCATGTGATACCCTTGATTAATTGTTGCATGATGATAGGGAAGTAATTAATTCTACACATATGTCTGGATGAAATGGAGACTATATTCCATAGCTGCAAGTGTCAAATGACAAGGTTTAGCTAGTTGAGACACTTTTAGAACTCACCTCTCTTTTAGCAAGATGCTTCCATCACCTGGAAGTCCACAGTTCAAATCCAGGTTACCATCCCAAGAGGAGCTAGGAAAAACTATAAGCCCTACTGGAATGATGAGTTACAGAAAGTGGAAGATGCAGTAACAAATGCGAGGAACATGGCAGAACGAGAAAAATCCGTGGAGGCAAACATCGCCCTCAAAGCCGCCGCGGCGAAGTACAAACACACTCTCAAGCAAACAGCAAGAGAAAGTTGGAAAAATAAAACGGAAAGTTTAAACCTGGACAAAGAAGGGAACAAGCTATGGAAGCTAGTCAGAGCCATGAACGACGAAACCCCGTCAAATAAACAAATTACTATCAAGCAAGGCGAGAACTTGATCACAGGTAAGAAAGCCGCAAACGCCTTTGTCGATCACTATGCCAGAGCAAACCACATCGAGGTCCCTGCAGATAAGCATACAGACATTAGCGAAGAGCTAAAGGGGCACGAAAACATAAATACGGCTCCTGAAGAGCACATGATGGCCAAACTAACAATGCGCGAAATGGAAGAGGCTATGAGAACACTAAAGAGAAGGAAATCTCCCGGAAAAGACGGGATAACAAACGAAATGCTGATGGGGCTGGGCCAAACAGCGAAGAAAAAACTACTATCAGTCCTGAACCAAAGCTGGAAAAGGGGTATTGTACCCCAGGCATGGAAAGATGCAATACTGGTACCAGTACCAAAAACAGGAAAGGACAAAACAGATCCGAATGGATACAGGCCCATAAGCCTACTGAGCTGTGTCGGCAAGCTGATGGAACGGATGATAAACACCAGACTGATGTGGCATCTGGAAGAAAAACGAATACTAATTCCACAGCAAGCCGGCTTTAGACAGCACAGATCCACTGAGGACCAGGTCATCCTCATAGCCCAGGAGATAGAAGATGCCTACCAGGCACAGAAACACACAGTAGCTGTTTGGGTGGATCTGGAAAAGGCATTTGACAAAGTCTGGAAGGATGGACTTAGAGTCAAGCTAAGAAGAAGTGATGTTTGTGGGAAGATGTACAAGTGGATCAACCACTACCTCAAACAAAGAACGGCCAGAGTCCAAGTACAAGGGCAGATGAGCAAAAAGGTGACACTCGAGCAGGGAGTACCCCAAGGGGGAGTACTGTCACCCACACTCTTCCTGGTATATATAAACGATATTACAGAGAATATACCAAGAAGAGTCCATAGCTCAATGTTTGCAGACGATCTGGCTATGTGGACCTCTGAAAAGAATCTCACCATAGCAAGAAATCGGATGCAAACGGCCCTAACATCGCTGGAAGAGTGGGCGAACTCATGGCTGGTCAAAATAAACGAGGAGAAAACCACGTGCACAATATTCTCGCTCTCATTAAAACCCCAAAGTACCAAATTAGGCCTAAATGGCAAAATCCTGCAGCCAAACGACAACCCAACCTATCTGGGAGTCACATTTGATCGGCGCATGACATGGAAAAGTCAGATTGAGAGAAACCGAATGAAAGCCAGAGAAAGAATGGCGATCATGAGGAAACTTGCTGGCACAAGCTGGGGAGCAGACGAAGGCATACTAAAGAAACTGTACACTGGAAGAGTGAGACCAGTTCTCGAGTATGGCATCGCGGCATGGACAACAGCAGCGAAGGCGAACTTCGATAAAGTTAACAAACTTCAAAACCAAGCTATGAGAATCATAACTGGTGGCATGAAGTCAACGCCAATTGTAGAACTTGAAAAGATTACAAAACTGCAATCCATGACCGACAGAAGAGACTGCAGAGCCCAGCTGCAGTCAGAGAAACTCCGAAGACTGACGGACCATCCAATGTACCAGAGGCTAAACAATTTGGGAACTGGGAAACTAAAGCGGAGAAACTTTGCAGAAATAGCCAAAGCAAAGATGCACGAAGACCCCATAAACGCACTAACAACACCAAAACCCATCACTACTGTACGAAAACCTACTTGGAGGCAGGACATATTTCCAGAGGTGGTAGAAAATATACCAGGTATTGCAAACAAAAACTGCCAGACCGAAAAAGAAAGGAGAGACACTACCCTAAGCTTCATAACGAAAAGCTACCCAAGCATGGACTGGACCCATGCATACACCGACGGTTCTGTAACAAACACTACACAGAACGGAGGGGCAGGAGCATTCCTGAACCTACCAAATGGCAGAAAAATAACACTGTCATTCGCTACTGGTAAGTACACAAGCAATTTCAGAGCGGAGGCAGAGGCACTGAGGGCGGCAGTGGAAGAAATGGCAACACACAGTGAAAATGAGAGCCACATAGTCTTGTTGACAGATGCTCTCGCCGTAGTCACAGCGCTAAAAAGCCAGAAAAACACTGAGCTTAATGACTTAAGAGCAGCACTCTGCAAACTGTGCCAGCTGTCCGCACCAAAAAGGGTAGTGGTACAGTGGGTTCCGTCACACTGCAACATCCAAGGCAACGAGGAGGCAGACAGACTGGCAAAAGAAGGTGCAAGGCTACCACAAACAGATACCAGTATGACGTACGAAGAGTCAAAACGGCTTATCAAAGCCAGGTACATTACCAAATGGGAAACCGAACATACTGGTTACACCAAAAACGATGCCTATTACCAGTTGAACCGAAGAGAGCAGGTCGTTGTCTTCAGACTTCGCACTGGCCACAATAGACTGAGGTACCACCTATTCAACAAATTGAAGATAGGGTGTACCGACGAATGCCCGTGCGGTACTGGTAAAATGACTACTGAACATCTGCTGCAGAACTGCCCGACATACGGGGATCAGAGAGAGCAGATGTGGCCATTGCCAGTGGAACTGCAAGACAAGCTCTATGGTAGTGGCGAGAGTCTCAGGACGACCGCCGCTTTTTTCGAAAAAATAATGGTTGCTGTCTGACTGTGTACGCAGAAGAAGAAGAAGAAATCCAGGTTACCTATTACTTCACTAACAAACATGTTTACTTTTGGTTATATCCATGTTTCCTGGTACATTTCCTAGGAGAGATTTTACATTTGTGCTGAACGGGCTCACTCACAGGGGGTTGGGGGACGCCAGACATGCCTTCACTACAGATGAGCTGGCATGACTGACCAAGGAATGATGAGATAGCCAACTCAGATGTCCATGGTAGGACTTGACGACACTGACACACTTGACTGTCTCCCTTCGGGGATACTAGAATTCAATATCATGATGCCTCTAAGACAACAAACTCCGAGGAAGACATGTGTGGTTTTGTCTAGAAGGCATTGGGCTGTCAAGAGCTCACAGCTAAAGGGATTGTGTCATCATCATCTCTTTACATACTTGCGGTTCATTCCCATTTGTTCCATATGAAACTGGCTCCTGTAGACGCCATCACTGTAGTTGATTTTCTTGCATGATGCCTGTACCAAAGTATTTGGGTTCTTGTGGCTCTTTAACAATTTTATGTGCATAATGAAGTTGCCTGCTCAATGCACAACCCACCGGTCATCTTTTAAAAAATTGTTTGGTATGGTGCAATGAGCCTAATCTTTCTCCCTCAAAATGGGACAGCAGTACCCACTACAACCTTAGCTCACTGTCTAATTCTTCTGTGGGTCATAAACAGGCAGCTAGTGCCACAGTCACTCACACATTCTCATCTATTGCTGTGGAACATTGGGCTTGGTTAGACCTGGCATAACTTCCAAATCCTATATCACAGATTCTTAGAAAAGTTTGTCCTGCAAAACTTATTGACCTGCAGGATTAGCTCGCCAGGCTTTGGGTTGAAAATCTATTAATAGTTTGCATGGCATCATCAAACACTCTGTAGAATGATCCTGCAACAATTATTAAAGTAACAAATGCATTTACCTTAGATATACCCCTTGTTTGTGGTATGGATAAGATTCTGATTCTATTTGGAAGTATTGTATTGTCTTATCTGTAATTGACATGCTTACATAAGTGATAGGATTACTCAGTTCTTGGTGATCTAGGGCTTGCCTACCTAAGCATCTGGACTCGATGGACTATTATGTTGAAACCATTGGCTGGTTAAATGGATAGCAATGTGGTGTAGAATGCAAATAGCATTCTGAATTATTCATTGAATTATGTCATATCTTCCTCCTGCCACGTCTTGCCACTGGACCTAGATAACTCAGAACCAGAGAGCTGGTTGACGACCAGCAAAACTCTTCCCTCACTTAAATTCAAAACATACCACTAGTGATAGCATACAATTCTATTTGATGTGCTGCTGACACATTAACTGGCATGTGCAGTTCATTACACCAGACATTTATCTGCTGTGGTATAGAGCCCAGTCCCAGCAAGACTAGTGTAGTGAAAAAGCTCATTTTAATCTTGCCTAAATACATTCCTATCTAGTCTAAAATGTTAATTTAGCACAACCTACTTTGTACACTCACTGCAGGATTAAAACCAGTGGAAAAAGTAAATTACAGTGAAGAGACGTGAATTAAAGTGAACCAAAGAGAGTTATGCCACATCATATTTATCAGTTCAATAATTAAGCCAACAGTTAAAAAAAATGACATAAATCTGACTAGCTATGTACAACTTCTCTTTAGCTACATCACAGACTAGCTCAGTCAAGAGGGAACTAAAGACCATGTGATACAGATTCACTCAATCATATCAGATGTTCAGGATTGTATTGATGGATTAAACATAATTGACTCCACTTCCTTGCCATCATCTGAGTCATCCAGTGACCTCTTTGGAAGGTTTAATGATCTGTAATATGAAAATAGAGATATTGGACATGAATGTTTATGTCTGATAGAGTTACAGCTTGGGAAAATGAAGCAGCCGTTAAGTTTATACATAATATGCCCACTGCTACTTGTGTTCCTCAACACCAGAAATTAGATTTTTCTTCTACTTCCTGATCCAGGGAAAATGAGTTAGTCACTCTTTTATTAATGTATCAAATTAGTCCCTCCATATGAGAAGGACCAGCTAGATGTGAGTACAAATTCTAGTTTATCCAATATTCTGATAACCTAGCCTTTTTTCTATTATAGTAACTCTCCAGTTATTGTTTTAATTTTCTTAGTTTTTACAACACCCTACAAAGCGGTCAGCTTTAGAAATGACAACAGGCTGCCATTGTGATTAGGTTAAATCTCCAGTCTCTATCAAATCAGCGGCTCTCGTTAATTTGTGCTAGCCAATCATCTCTTGTTATCTCAATAGTAAACTGACACTACCTAATATAAATCACTGGCTATATACTATACGTTTTGTTAATGGATGACTTGATCTAGTCGCTCCACTTTAACCATTTTCTTGACCTAGTTGCTCCACTTTAACCATTGACTTGACCTAGTCGCTCCACTTTAACCATTGACTTGACCTAGTCGCTCCACTTAAACCATTGACTTGACCTAGTCGCTCCACTTTAACCATTAACTTGACCTGGTCACTCCACTTTAACCATTGACTTGACCTAGTCGCTCCACTTTAACCATTGACTTGACCTAGTCACTCAACTTTAACCATTGGATGTAGAGGTCTCTTCATTTTCTTTGGCTCATGTTGTTTGCTAATGCCTACAATGAGTAGGTTACTCTTTTGTGTGCCCTGAATAGGATGTTAAGTGGTGGGTTGTAGTAGCTTTACTCACATCCCGTGCATGCTGATGAAGGTGGACCGGGGTCCTCCAGGCGGTTGGGCTATGCTTGGCTTCATCTGCATGTCACTCACTACTACGGGGATCATGTCGATACCTCATCTCGTTAGCCAGGCTACCATGAAAACAGCCTGTTTCCAGGGAGGGCTACTAGGAAGCCGAGGTGAGGGTCTTGGTAAGTATGTTTTGCCTGACCCTGACTAACATGTCTGATCAGTATATTTTACCTGACTAGACGTTAGTCTTCCTCCCCTTCTTTGGCTCATGGATTCAATATTAATGTCAGCCATAAAACATTCCATAGTATCTAGTCTACATGACTATTCTTCAAAGAAAAAATCTATAAAATTAAACACATTGAATCGGCTTTTAATTTAGCATTTGTTCTGGCATTTTATATAACCTAAAACTTTAAACAGTCTTATCTCGGTTTGTAAATATGGCGAGATTTTCCTTCATATGAGACCTTCCATGCAACAAGTGTGAGCTTGCCATAAAATATATAGTTGAATGTTAGATATGGTGTCTTGAAACACTATAATGGTCAGGTCACTATGTAAATTGTGATCAGGGGAAAAGGGGAAGTCAGCCTCAATACAATAGGTTACAATTATAGGAGGAGGAACTTATTAGGATATATCAAATGTGAGCCTTTGGTCTCGTGTATTGCCACAGGAAATAGTGGAGGCAGGTCAATTAATGCATTCAGGAATAGATTGGATGCACATAGTTATTTTTGGATCAATTGAATGTAAAAGAAACTGGTTATATACTGACTCTGCAAAGTCTTCTAAACCAGTATAAAGATGTTAAGTATCAGACTCATGATGAACTCATTCTTGCCACAGAGAATGTCTCATATATGGAGTGTTGTTTCGGAGCTTTCTTTAGAACCCACAATGCTACTGTACTCTCAGCAGCCTTTTTGCACTTGTGTGCATTACCGAGATTTGGAGAGTCTTGTACACTTGAGGGGTTAGACTGGACGGTCTTGTACACTTGAGGGGTTAGACTGGACGGTCTTGTACACTTGAGGGGTTAGACTGGACGGTCTTGTACAGAGCGGTTAGACTGCAATGTTGGTGGATCTAATGGCATGTTCTCAGTGTGGCATTGGCCACATTCTTGTCTGTTATACACAGGACCTTCCTGAGACCTCAGGCAACAAGAGCATTCAAACATAAAAATGAACACTCCTAACCATGTGTACCAGAGTATGTACACATAATATGAACACTTCTACTATGGACACAGACCTACTTACGCATTCTGCAGCAAATCACTTGTGTTTAGACTACTGTCTGTACTCTGGTCCCTCTCTGGCATAGCCGCGTCATTGTAATCTCCATTGCCAGCTTCTGCCTCTTTGGTCCTATCACCTGGAGCACTAGCTGAAGATGGACTTGGCCTGCCATACTTCCTGGGGATATGAGATTTAATGCACATACATAAGTGAGTTAATAATACATACAAAATACTAGAACATTACCTGCATACTGTACCAAACACTGTGTTGTAGCGAGAACACCAGAAGCTGTCAGAGACTGTTGTAATGAGAACACCAGAAGCTGTCAGTGTTGTAATGAGAACACCAGAAGCTGTCAGAGACTGTTGTAATGAGAACACCAGAAGCTGTCAGAGACTGTTGTAATGAGAACACCAGAAGCTGTCAGTGTTGTAATGAGAACACCAGAAGCTGTCAGTGTTGTAATGAGAACACCAGAAGCTGTCAGTGTTGTAATGAGAACACCAGAAGCTGTCAGAGACTGTTGTAATGAGAACATCAGAAGCTGTCAGAGACTGTGTTGTAGCGAGAACATCAGAAGCTGTCAGAGACTGTGTTGTAGCGAGAACACCAGAAGCTGTCAGAGACTGTGTTGTAGCGAGAACACCAGAAGCTGTCAGAGACTGTGTTGTAGCGAGAACACCAGAAGCTGTCAGAGACTGTGTTGCAATGCGAAGATGAGAAGTCGGGCTGTTGCTGTCAGAGTTTGTTTTGTTGTACAAACCTTTGGAGCATTGAGTTAGAATAGAGAGCTCATCTTCTTCCAGTCCAAGCTATGACAGCATTTGGGAGCTGACATGTAACTTACAGTATTACATCCGGACAACAGACTTTCACCAACAGAATCTCCATCATTAGTGACTGGCATGTAACTAAAAGCATCACATCTGGACTACAGAGATGCAGCGGCCAGCAACCCATTGCTGACTACTAGTGTCAGGGTTAGCGAATCAGACAGCTAAGACTCATCTACACTCCACACAGTGATCCTGGATAACAGGCTGCAACAGAGCAGACTGGCTAAGGAGAACAGATCAAAGAGGGAAGGCTAACCTGGGACTAAAACATTCTTGCTTAAGTCAGATGTGTCAGACCAAAAGGTGCAAATATCGCAGTCAAACTTTAAACTATGGCAGACCGCATTTCATTCTCTGGACAACATCTTGCTGCTTGCAAAGCCTTTTGCAGGGCTTGGTAGCGGGAGATTGAGAACGAACGAAGAAGAAGAAGACTTTCACCAACAGACATCATCATTTGGGTACTTCATAATAGTCAGATGTAGAAAGCTATAACAACTAAACATGAAAACAACCATTTCAGCCTGAGAGATTTGGGAGAGAAAATATAAATGAATAGGACAAACCAGCTGAAGAAAATAACCTAACAATATAATCAAACTTGTACTGAATTGAAACCAAAAGAGGAAGAGAAGACAAGGCAGACCACCTGGTAAAGTACAAAGGAGAAGGAAGCAAAGGCAACTAAAGCAAGAATTGGTGTGCAACAAAGATGTCTGTTACCAACATTTCTATTTCTGATGGCTATTGACTGGATTTGGAGCTGAGGTAGTCCAGTGGTTAGTGCACTGGTTTACCAACCGAGTGATCAGGGTTCGCGCTTCAGTTGATGCAGGATTTTTCCCATCGCAAAACGGCATCTGAGGTTGACCAAACCTTTCTTCTTTGCGTTCAGGATCTTCTGGTCATGCTATATCTGCAGGCCAGTCGCCATGATGAATGAAGTCTGTAGTCTTCACCAGGTCAGAGCGGCTGCCCCACAGCTTTTGTCTCAGCTCCGCACCCTCTGGCCAGGTCTGGCATCTCATTTCCCTATAGATTGGGCATTCCTGTAGAATATGCTCAGGGTTCTGGCATCCTGTTCCACATGGGCACTCATCAGTGTTTGAGATCTTCAGTCGGTAAAGATGTTCTAGTAGTCTGCAGTGTCAAGTTCTCAGGCGAAATAAGGTAGTATGTTGATTTCTTTTGAGTTGGTGAATTGGGTCTGGCGTACTGCTTATGTTTCTGTCTTCTCTTTATTGGTGTATATACTGATTTCTGATGATGTTCTTGATTTCTCTGTTTGGTACTCGATTAGATTGTGCCTTTTTGCTGCCCTCTTTTGCCAGGGCATCAGCTCTCGTTTCCCGTGATTCCGCAATGGGAAGGTAGCCACGGGAAGGAAACCATGGTAGACAAACCAACCTACTGCCTTGCAGGTACCATCAGCAGATGGAAAGGCTATAGGAGACAACCCAAAACAGAAAACTCAACCCGACCTGCCGAAAACGGAGTGCGTCAGCTACGGCGCAGGAACCAAGAAAAATCAGGGCACACACGCATCAACAGGATATGGTCATGCGACCAAACCTCCAAAACTGGGTATTATAATAATTTGGGAAAGTAAAGGCACCCAGTGTGATGCTGACCATATCACCTCTAGTGCGCCGTTGGTCAAGTAATAATATTGGCATAACACCATATTCCCAATATGACACACAGGCGTATTAATGGGATCTTTCCTATTTTTACTTTATTGACAAGATTATAAAGAGGGATTGAAATAGTATGATACAGTCTCTAGTGTGGAACTGTGGAAAAGATCCTGACAGAATCAGTGACATGTGGAAAAGGTGCTAAAGCTGAATGTGACATACATTTAGAAGACCTGTTGATAGCGCTACAAGAGAGTCAGTCTGTTCTGGAATCCCCAGGGCAAGACATGAAGGTAGACCACAATACATATGAAAAAGAGAGACAGGGAAGATATGGACTGAATTTGAATGGATGGCACAGGATAGGAGGGCTTGGCGGATATTTTTTGAAGGCTTATGAACCGCAGAGATTTGAGCGGTTTGATTGATTGAAAGAATTTCTTTTCTTCTTAGTCACTCTCCTTTGGGGTGTATAGGTCCCTTTTGTATATATTTGCACTGAAGGCTTGATGATTAGCCAATTATGTCACTGAATGACAGGCAACAACAAAATTATGTCTATTGCTAAAAGTGGCAGGCAACACAAAAAGGAGGTAAAACTTGACTGAGCAGAAAGCCAAGACATTAAAATCTGGACACATTCTACTAACCTTCTGCTGTCTTCGTAGTTTATTTGCTGCTTCATAAACATGGCATTCTTCAGCAAATCCTGAATATTTTGGAAATGTATAGCACTTGACAGCATGGCCTTCACAGCACTGGTGAAAGAGACATTCATTAATGCATAAATATAAGTTACAGAAATTGATCAGAAATGATCTTACTCAAATTATCCGTTCATATTAAGAGTTTCAAAGGGATAATGCCAAGTCAAGTTTGATAGTACAATGGTCACATGAAGTCACATTTGATAGTACAATGGTCACATGAAGTCACATTTGATGGTCCAAGAGCACATGAAGTCAGGTTTGATGGTTTAAGGGTCACAAAGTCAAGTTTGATGATCCAAGGGTTCATGAAGTCAAGTTTGATGGTCCAAGGGTTACATGAAGTCACGTTTGATGGTCCAAGGGTTACATGAAGTCACGTTTGATGGTCCAAGGGTTACATGAAGTCACGTTTCATGGTTTAAGAGTCTCATGAAATCAAATACAATACTCCCAAGGCCACACTACAGTAAAACCAGCATACATAATCAGTAAATACCTTCTAGTATTAACATGGAGTAAGATCATCTGCTATTTATTATACACTTTTTGATATTCAATACGACTAATGTTGGTATTGATGGAAGGTTATGTTTTCTAGATATTCTTAATTAGATATTCTTCATATGGTATGCAGATGAGTTCCAGCAAGCATTTCCTGCCACTGTCATCAGTGTTTTGAGCATTTCAGTACACTTTAATGCTCTTTGATGTCTCAATAACATCCTAAATCTGTCTATTCTGGCATGGTCTCTTGTTAATAGATTTTTGTTAGTTGTTAGCCAATGCATTCTCTTCTCGAACCACGTTTCTGCTGTTGCAAGTTATTGTATTTACTTATTCAGTGTCTGTCTTCTGTTGAAATTGATCCAAAGTATCTTCTTCTTCTTCTTCTGCGTACACAGTCAGACAGTAACCATTATTTTCTCGAAAAAAGCGGCGGTCATCCTGAGACTCTCGCCACTACTATAGAGCTTGTCTTGCAGTTCCACTGGCAATGGCCACATCTGCTCTCTCTGATCCTCGTATGTCGGGCAGTTCTGCAGCAGATGTTCAGTGGTCATTTTACCAGTACCGCACGGGCATTCGTCGGTACACCCTATCCTCAATTTGTTGAATAGGTGGTACCTCAGTCTGTTGTGGCCAGTGCGAAGTCTGAAGACAACGACCTGCTCTCTTCGGTTCAACTGGTAATAGGCATCGTTTTTGGTGTAACCAGTATGTTCGGTTTCCCATTTGATCCAAAGTATCTGAAACTGTGTACTAGATTTAATCTATTTTCTTTTATCTTGATTTTGCATGTAATGTTTTTAAACCACGACTACTTTATTGTCCATGTCTTGTTAGGCCACTCAGGGCTAAAGGAATAGACGTGTTTTATACGTCAGATCTAGATGTTTTATTTCAAACCAATTACACACTATCAGATTGTAGGACAACATGATTTCATTAAGTATCAAATATTCTAGATTAGAAGTAGATACACTGGATTGATTTTCATTCATTGTTACACACCAAGTGAAGCATAGTGCCACCATTACAGGAAGCCTGTATCCAAACAGTGGCAATTACATAGCAATTGTTCGACTTAAGACTGCCAGCCCAATGCACAAACCTCTTTAGTCAACATTTTCAATATACTTGGAATGTTACAGTGGGCCTATTCTTTTCAATCCAAGCTCCAAGATCATTTAAATACTTACTTCCTGTAAACATTCATTACAATAACGACTCTTGAACTTTATAAGTCTGCGAACACCAATTATTTTTTAAAAAAATGTCCTTATCTATAGACCAGAAACTAGGAACTAATACACAAAAATCTTACTTGCTGGCATAATCAGCATCGAAGCAAGCTCCCTGAACTTGGGTCTGAATGTCCTCAACTTCATGCTGCGGACAGGATAGAACTTTAGTTTACATTTATAATCGAATGTAGAGAACAAAGAGAATGAAGAGAATGAAGTTTTCATCCAATTAACATGTACATCTCAGACTTTAGTCCCAGGTTTCAATATTAAAATTGAGTGATTTGTACATGCTGGTAATGATACCAGGAACAGTCAAGCTATGTCAAATATTCAATGTGTCGGACACAATATCATTAACCCTTTACACCTTAAGTCTTCAACAGGAAATATATCATGTTTTCTTTACAGGGAGATAACTTGTTCTCATACATACATATACTTTTTTATAATTACAATTATTTATTTGAATTTATAAATATTTCAAAACCCTGCAGCCTGTGGATTGCTGATTAATCTATTTTGATATCATCTAACAGGCGGTCTTTGATAAGACTTAAAAATGTCACTCATAACCATACTTAGTGTACCCATAATTAGTGCTTGTGAAGCCAGGATGTAACCTCTTTCGTTACCCTGGACCCCAGCATCACACACTGGACGGGGGCCACTCTTCCCCTTCTCTCTCTCTCACCTCACTCTGTTTCATTTGACTCTGTCCCACAGTCACACTCTTGCACAACTTTCACACGCGCCCTCGTGGTAAAGCCCTTCCATTGCACTTTGGTTGGGCTAGCTTCTGAGGGCGCACAAACCTAGCATAGGTACATACAGACGCACACATTCATCCAAGCACTGGTTTATGCATCCTGATATCGCCCAATTGACTACGGTCTGGGGTGGAAAATGGCGCGCCTCCGCCAGTAGAAACTAGTGAGGCAAACATTTAAGCAAAAAAAAACAAAACACCAGCATGACCCATGTCTTTCCGAAGTAAGGATTAGGAGTCTCACATGATGACTGCCCCTGTTAAAGAGGTCTCAGTCATCTCAGAGCTGCAGTCATTGCTTCCATCTCCATTCTCATACTGGAGGTTGTTGTTCGGTACCTCTCACTCTAGCAGAAAAGCCCAAATTAGATATATTACCGTGTAACACCAATCCATCAATATATATGATGACATCACTATACTGAATGTTATTTATCAGCTTGTTAACCTCTAGCTTTGCCCTCTAGTTGCACCACTCTCTGCATTCCCTGACTAGGGTTTTGATGATTCTGTGGTAATCTGTTCTCCTATTCCGACTGGACTAATTATTCTTCTTAACTATCGTCTCAAATGTGGTCCCCCGTTTAATTGTTCTCTCTTTCTGTGCCATCCATGATGCACCTCTTGATTCCTTGATGTCCTCTTTTTCTGTGCTTGTTCTGAAAAGGATGATTGTAATGTTGTGTTGTAGTTTGTACAGCAAGGCTGCGGTGTCTGCACATTTCGGCCTAGCACATCTAATTATAGCACATCATTTTTTAAACCAAGTTTGCCTCCCCTCTTCAATCCCTAATCTCTTACCCAGTCTGTTTCTAGAGCTGCCACTTGGAGGTGGAATAGGGTCTTGCCTTAGTTATGGGTCACAGGCCCTGACGCAAGCAGTCAGCTATGAGTCGCCGACTGCCATCAGCTCCTTCACCGCTGCCCTGATTCCTTGATGTCTGAGGTGCTATTGTGCAGTGGATGCCACCTGTTTGTAGTAACTTACATATAGGTTTTGGACTGTGCCAATTTATATCTGGATGTCGCAGATAGAAGTCCAAGCACGCACTGCTTTTTTCAAACTCTAGTGCATCCCAGAACCAGTCGCATCCCTTTATTCTGGATAAGTTTTAACCATTCACATTGCAATCTTGAAAGTGTGAGGATGTCCAGTCTGTAATCAACAACTGACTTTCAACTGAAGGTATAGGATGAAAAGCAGTTGTTCTAAGTTTGTAGCTACCGTAGTCTTGAGTGCTTCCAGGTCTCGCTTGCATCTTTGTAAGGTCTGGTCGACATAATATCTATATGAGAGACTTCAATCAAAGGTTACTCCGCGAATTTCTACCTGTTACACCTGTCAATGACACATCCATCAAGAGTAACACCTGAAAGGTCAGTCTTCGCTATAGAGTTCTTCATGGATAACCACATCATGCAGACCCTGTTAGGAATGATCTAGATGCTGAAATCTGCACACCCCTGTGAGATTGTCTACAAGGTCTCCTGAATGTCTCTGACCATTTCATGTCTATCTGAGCCAGTCCTGTACATCAGGACATTTCAAATGTTAGTGTTCACCTAGGCCCTGTGGGTTGAATGTTGGCCACCTTTATTGTGTAGATATTGAACAGCACCGGTTACAGTGGAGAACCTTGTAACAGCTCTGGAGATACACCATCGACTCTGATGTCTAAGATCCAAAGCGGAGTGCAACTGTTCTCGCCATCAAGACAGCTGATATTCAGCACACCAGCCATAGGTTGATTCTATACTGTTTCAAACAATACACCATGCTTCCAAAATAGATCCAGTTATATGCATTCTAGATGTCTAGATCAATTGCAACTGTTTTTTGACTGGACTGAAATCCCTTATACATATCATATGCAAATGTCTCAGCATTATCCCAGGTCACAGGGAGAACATGTTCACATTCTATATGGGACATTAGTTTTCTGGTGATATCTTCTCAAGCACCTTGCCATAAATATTCTGTAGAGTGATTATTATCTAGCTATTGAGAAGCGTGGAATCCTTGCCGGTTAAGACATTACTGCATAGTTACAAACTACATTTCCTGGCACATATACACAATGATCAAATGGTATCTGATCATAGACTGAAAAAAAACATGAACCTACTTATTTTGGTTGAAACCTAATCCCCCTTCGAAATAGACCCTCCTGACCTGACACTTCCACCAGTTGTGCTCTTATTGCTGGAAGCCGTTACAAAAACATATCTTTCAGGCACTTCATCACATTTGTCTTGATTTCTTCTATATTCTGAAATCTCACCACTTTGAGTGTCACATTGAGTCTTGGAAAGAGCCAAAAGGCCACAGTGAGCCATGACTGGGAAGTAGTGGGAGTTGTCCAATACAATGTGTTGGCCTGGAGTATTGTTGTGATGAATCCTCCTTCCCCCACCACATCTAACCAGAACATTTTGATGGAACCCAGCATTGGACAGGTCCAGGACTCTCCCTACTTCCCAGACATGACTCCCTGCAACTTTTCCAAAACTCAAAATATCACAAAGGGATGCGATTTTAGTACATAGAAGAAATCAAGGCAAATGCAAATGGAAATCCCTAAAAATGAAGCGATAAGTGACATGTGTCAACTCAGAGTGTGCCTATATCGAAGAGGATTAGGCTTTGAACTAAATAGGTCATTTCATTTTTGTTTTTCTCCAGGCTTAGATCGGATAATTTTTTTGTCAGCCTTAATACAGCTAATTTAAGTCTAAATTTAAGCTAATTTGAATTCACAAGCAAACTCACCAAAAGACTCAACAACTAGAGCAGCTTTAACCCGTTTCATTTCGTACGCGATGAAATTGGCTGCTGAAATCCTAAAACTGGCCTAAAATCCTAAAAAGTTGTGATTTAAAATGTCTTTTTTTCTTCTTCTTCGACGTTCATCCTCAATAGTATGTTGCGTCATAATTTAGAACAAAGCTGTGACATCTGCACCTTCCGGCCTGACACATTCAATTTCGGCTAGCTTTTTTGAGTACTGGGTTTGCCTTCCCACTGTAATCCCTATCTCTTGGCCAGACTACACGAGTGACTAGTGCAGCCTGTTTCCAGTACCACCACTTAAGGTGGAATAGAGTCCTAGTCAGCTCTGGTTCGCTGGCCTTGATGCAAGCAGCTGGTTATGAGTCAATGTCTGCTGTCAGCTCATGCATTGCTGCACTTTGACCCATTTCATTTCTAACGGCTCTAGTCCCAGTAAAATTCATCGCCGGGGTCGTTGGGATCCGTTCTGCACAGAGCGCTGCCATCCCTCCTCGAGCGAGCCCGGTCGGTCGTCTGGTGTGTGTAGGGGCCCCTGTCAGGCGGTCCTAGGTCGACGGAGTGAGGGACGGGGGGGAACAACCGTCCGTCCGTTCATCAGTCGGTCCCTGCGGCCGTCCCAGTGAGGCTTTCTACACACCCGTCCTCCGCCGACCGGTGTGTGCGGTACGTATGTCTCCGACAGATATCTGGTTGATCCTGCCAGTAGTCATATGCTTGTCTCAAAGATTAAGCCATGCATGTCTAAGTTCACACTGTCTCACGGTGAAACCGCGAATGGCTCATTAAATCAGTCGAGGTTCCTTAGATGACACGATCCTACTTGGATAACTGTGGCAAATCTAGAGCTAATACATGCTTACCAAGCTCCGACCCTCGCGGAAAGAGCGCTTCTATTAGTTCAAAACCAATCGTTTCCCCTCGCGGGGTTGCGGCGTCCCCACTGGTGACTCTGGATAACTTTGTGCTGATCGCATGGCCTCATGTGCCGGCGACGCATCTTTCAAATGTCTGCCCTATCAAATGTCGATGGTACGTGACATGCCTACCATGTTTGTAACGGGTAACGGGGAATCAGGGTAGTGACGAAAAATACGGGACTCTTTCGAGGCCCCGTAATTGGAATGAGTACACTTTAAACCCTTTAACGAGTATCTATTGGAGGGCAAGTCTGGTGCCAGCAGCCGCGGTAATTCCAGCTCCAATAGCGTATGTTAAAGTTGTTGCAGTTAAAAAGCTCGTAGTTGGATCTCAGGAGCAGGCGGGCAGTCCGGCTCGCGCCGGTTCACTGCCCGTTGTTTCCTGCCCTACTGTCTGCCGGCTCTCTCCCACGGGTGCTCTTCGCTGAGCGTCCTGGGTGGCCGGCGCGTTTACTTTGAAAAAATTAGAGTGTTCAAAGCAGGCCTCGGCTGCCTGAATAATGGTGCATGGAATAATGGAATAGGACCTCGGTTCTATTTTGTTGGTTTTCGGAACTGGAGGTAATGATTAACAGGGACAAACGGGGGCATTCGTATTGCGGCGTTAGAGGTGAAATTTTGGATCGCCGCAAGACGAGCTACTGCAAAAGCATTTGTCAAGAATGTTTTCATTAATCAAGAACGAAACTCAGAGGCGCGAAGACGATCAGATACCGTCGTAGTTCTGACCATAAACGATGCCGACTAGCGATCCGCAGGAGTTGCTTCGATGACTCTGCGGGCAGCTTCCGGGAAACCAAAGTGTTTGGGTTCCGGGGGAAGTATGGTTGCAAAGCTGAAACAAAGGAATTGACGGAAGGGCACCACCAGGAGCTTAATTTGACTCAACACGGCCAACACTGAAATGACTGACATGCCGAGACCACTTTCCTTGGGTCTTCTTCTTCTTCTTCTGCATACGCAGTCAGACAGTAACCATTATTTTTTCGAAAAAAGCGGCGGTCATCCTGAGACTGTCGACACTGCCATAAAGCTTGTCTTGTGGTTCCACTGGTGATGGCCACATCTGCTCTCTCTGATCCTCGCATGTCGGGCAGTTCTGCAGCAGATGTTCAGCGGTCATTTTACCAGAACCGCACGGGCATTCGTCGGTACACCCTATCTTCAATTTGTTGAATAGGTGGTACCTCAGTCTGTTGTGGCCAGTGCGAAGTCTGAAGACAACGACCTGCTCTCTTCGGTTCAACTGGTAATAGGCATCGTTTTTGGTGTAACCAGTATGTTCGGTTTCCCATTTGGTCATGTATCTGGCTTTGATAAGCCGTTTTGACTCTTCGTACGTCATACTGATATCTGTTTGTGGTAGTCTTGCGCCTTCTTTTGCCAGTCTGTCTGCCTCCTCGTTGCCTTGGATGTTGCAGTGTGACGGAACCCACTGTACCACTACCCTTTTTGGTGCGGACTGCTGGCACAGTTTGCAGAGTGCTGCTCTTAAGTTATTAAGCTCAGTGTTTTTCTGGCTTTTTAGCGCTGTGACTACGGCGAGAGCATCTGTCAGCAGGACTATATGGCTCTCATTTTCACTGTGTGTCACCATTTCTTCCACTGCTGCCCTCGGTGCCTCTGCTCTGAAATTGCTTGTGTACTTACCAGTAGTACAATTCCCCTTTTCCAGCTTTGGTTCAGGACCGATAGCAGTTTCTTCTTCGCTGTTTGGCCCAGCCCCATCAGCATTTCGTTTGTTATCCCGTCTTTTCCGGGAGATTTCCTTTTCTTTAGTGTTCTCATAGCCTCTTCTATTTCGCGCATTGTTAGTTTGGCCATCATGTGCTCTTCAGGAGCCGTATTCATGTTTTCGTGTCCCTTTAGCTCTTCGATAATGTCTGTATGCTTATCTGCAGGGACCTCGATGTGGTTTGCTCTGGCATAGTGATCGACAAAGGCGTTTGCGGCTTTCTTACCTGTGATCAAGTTCTCGCCCTGCTTGATAGTAATTTGTTTATTTGACAGGGTTTCGTCGTTCATGGCTCTGACTAGCTTCCATAGCTTGTTCCCGTCTTTGTCCAGGTTTAAGACTTTCCGTTTTATTTTTCCAGCTTTCTCTTGCTGTTTGCTTGAGAGTGTGTTTGTACTTCGCCGCGGCGGCGGCTTTGAGGGTGATGTTTGCCTCCATGGATTTTTCTCGTTCTGCCATGTTCCTAGCATTTGTTACTGCATCTTCCACTTTCTGCAACTCATCATTCCAGTAGGGCTTATAGTTTTTCCTAGCTCCTCTTGGGATGGTTTCAGTGGCGGCTTGCATTATTGCCTTGCTTAGGCTCTCTACCATGGGCTTCATTTTGGTGTTTCGTGTGTTGATGGTTTCACACAGCCCATCTGTCAGGATTGCAAATCTGTCCCAGTCGGCTCGTTTGTAATTCCAACGTGCGAGCGGTTTTGTTTCCTGTGGGCCTACTTCCATGTCAATGGTTAGCCTGATCGGCCTGTGGTCGCTACCTGCCAGTTGGTTTAGCACCTGGCGGTCTATTTTATGGTGTATGTCCTGTGTGGAGAAGGCCAAATCTGGAGTCAAGGTGGTATGCCATGTTCTTGAATAGAAGCTAGGGCTATCCTCCGGCCTATTGATTAGGGAGAGATTTGCATCTATCTCCCAATCTTCCACTTCGTCACCTCTGCTGTCTGTGTCAGAGTATCCCCATCTCTCCGAGTGGCTGTTGAAATCTCCAACTACTATGCAGTTGGAGTCTCTGACCTCCATACTCGAGAGTGATAGGTCTCTATTTGGTGGTCCGTACAGATTGAAAATGCGGAGCTTCGTCTCTTGAGCCATTATGTCAACTCCTACAATTCTGCTTGTCCGGTGTGATTGACAGATACCGCGCTACTCGGTATGCAGTTTCTGGTCAGTATCAGGACCCCTCCTTTGTGGCCTTCTCTATCTAGACGGAAGGTCTGGTATCCTCTGATTGAGAATTTGTGGTTATTGTTGAGGTGCGTTTCCTGGATACATGCCACGTCAATCTTACCTTCATGCAGGTGGTGTGTTAGGGAAAGTTTTTTGTTAATGACTCCCTCCGCATTCCACTGTAGTATTTTGTCCTTGGGTCTAATATGGAACGGGTGCTGGATTTAGACCCTCAGAAATCTGGGGTTTTGCCCTCTGTGGCTCGGTTGGTCTGCATTCAGTATTTGATAAAGGAATTGACGGAAGAGCACAACCAGGAGTGGAGCCTGCGGCTTAAATTGACTTAACACGCCAATACTGTAGAATGACTGTCAAATCGAGAGCACTTCCATTGGGTCTAATAGTGAACGTGTGCTGGTATTAGACCCACGGAAGACAGGACAGTCTCTTAACCCCCCTAATGAAAGAGCGTCTGTTATGGTAATCTGGTCTTAATCCTGCAGAAATCACAGGTTCCAGAAACTTGGCCATTGACAAACTAAAAAGCCCTCTATTGATACGTCCGGTCTAATATTGAACGGGTGCTGGAAATAGACCTTCGGAAGACAGGTCAGTTTTACCCTACTAATGACAGGGCGTTGCTACGGTAATCCTGCTCAACTCGAGAGGAGCCGCAGACATTTGGTTCACGTACTAGGCTGATAAGCCAACGGCGCGAGGCTACAAGGTGAGGGATTACGGCCGAACGCCTCTAAGCCAAAATCCCGCCCAAAAGCCCAGCACGATTGCAAAGGGAGGCTTCGACATGGTGGGGACCTGGGGCTCCCGCTCCAGCCCCGCCCGGTCGAGCTGCAGAATGAGGTCTCTTCCGTCTGCCGATCAAAGCGGGCGGGAAGCTGCTCGATATTCACCCCATACGGCGATGAGGAATGAAACCATTTGTAGAAGACTTAGTTCTCGGTCGGGGTGCCCTAAGCAGTAGATCAGCTACCTCACTGCGAACTGCTTAGACTCAACCCTTGACTATGAGATATGTCCGCACCAGGCGAACAACATCTCCGTGCAATGACCAGGCTTGTCCCCTGGTCAAATGCACTATTTCGAGAGGAATCACAGGTCGCTGACATTTGGTCCACGTGCTTGGCTGATAAGCTACCATCTGATGGACTACGGCCGAAATCCTCCAAGCCAGAATCCCAACCTAAACCTCAGCACCGCTGTGATGGGAGGCTACGACATGGCTGGGGCTTGCGTCTCAGCCCGGCCCGGTCGAGCCGCAGGAATGCACCTGGTAAAATGCACTCCTTCCTCGCTCTTTGCCTCTGTCTGCTATCAGTCATTCCAATGGACGCAGAAGAGATGCAGTCCAGCGGACATTGCACCTCCTGCCCTATTGTGACAACCTCCCGGGTGGCGGGGAATGCTAGGCGTACCATCACTGCAGATGAGCCGCGAAAATAAAGGGAGCAAAAAGATACCTCACTCACATGCATATGCTACGTTTCTGGCAGGACGTGACGATCCTGGGACAAAGTCACACTGGACTGCCTCTCTTCCGGGATAGTACAAACTAGTACATAGTCCATCATATCATTGCCAAACCCGAGTAGGGAAGACTCGATAGTCCTGCAAGACAACTTCCTAAGAGAGACAACTCTGACCAAAAACAACTGCTGCCTTGCAGTTAGGCTGGGGACAGCCAAAGGCTAAGGAGGGCAACCCTACAGAAACGCCTGTTGAAATCGGATGCACTGAGCCACAGGCTAACAAATTAAAACAGTGCATTGGAAATATCGCTGTAAACAGCGTACGATGAAGAAGATTACGAATGGATTTTGAACGACTTTTCTTCGAACACCTCTAATACGCCAATTGGGGCAAGCCGACTTTTTGCAAAGGGTAAAGTAGGCTGACGGAAAAGATTTTTATTGAGTAGATCTGTCTATTTTGTTTGTTTAGATGAAAGAACTACGTTTGAATTGTAAATACAGTATCGATACATTGTTATGGATTCCATGGATTTCTGTCGGAGCGACTAGACCTAGCCACAGAGTCAAAATTTTTCTGAAATTTCCATAAATTTTCAACTTCATCTTTTTGTATCTCAGAAACTAACAAACCCACAACAAAAACAATAACACCCACAAGTTCTTTATGCAATTGTGTCTCTACACACAAGAAAATCATATTTATTGACAAACAGAATATGTAAAAATTTTGAAAGTCTACTATAGCAAGATTAAAATTTGGGCAAATTTTCGTTAAAAAATTATGTGGCGTCGTGAAGGTTAATGTATGCCCCAACAACATCACTGGTTACGGGATGACTTGACTTATGTTCAGATCGTAATGCTAGCTCAATTTGTTGAATATTATTTACTTTTATTTTGAATAAAGCTTTGACACACAGAATTCCTGCATTTTGGCTTGAAACAAGACACAAATTGGCAAAATTAGCCTGTTCAGCTTATTCAAGACACTTTAAATTTTGTCATATTTTCATATGGATGTCAATTAAATGTTATTAAGTAACAACAAGGCTAAACTTTTGTAATTAAAATAAATCTGATTAAGAAAACCAAACCTTTTGATCAACAAGTTGAGGCAAAGTTTTTCTGACATGTTCTTGAATCCGAAAGAAAGCCAAGGATGGTTCATTTGCGATAATATTAACTGTTTCTGAGTACTTGTCAGCCACTATTTGGAATGAACAAGAATACTAATTACATTCAATTTATCCTAACATATTTTAAAAATTCACATGTCATATTTTTCACTCAAAAAGTAAATTCACCATTTTTTGTATTCTTTTATTTAATGTCAAAATGAAAAAAACAAAAAACACAGCTCATTTGTGTATAGGCAGAAGATTAAAAATGTAATTATCCATACAGTTTCTGATTAAGAGTGTATTCGGCTAACTAAACATACTATTAAACCAAGTGGATCCTGGGGATCCATGCATGTAATAACAGACAACTAAAGAGTGCTCTGCTGGTGCAGCTTTCCTAAAAGAATCCAACTATAGTGGTGGCCTTATACTTAAACTGTAGTGAGAAAGAGACAAGAAGATTAAACAAAGGATGTTTTGTATTAGTTAGTAGAGTGTTACTGGGGCCTGAAAGAAAAGCAAAGCATAGCCATGCATGTGACAAGAGGCGACTAAGGAGGGTTGGGCCTGGTGCTGGCTACACTATCCTGTAGAAACTTTAAGCCAAATAGACTGCAATAGATATGGGCAGATCAATATTTGATGAATAGGCATACATGTTTTATAAAGGTCTGTGCTCCATAGAGAGCTTAGAATGATTTGATTGGCTGCATTCTATTAATTAAACAAATGATTGATTAGGTTGTATTCTGACATCTTGATTCATTGATCATGAGAAAGGTGTCTAACATTTACTACATACTTGAATATTACTACATCTTCCCTTAATAATAGAACAAATACTCAATTATCATCGTCATCAAGTTCAATGTTGACTGGCATATGCGACTATGCCTGTTAGCAATGTCTTGTCTTTAGACAAGGACAGCATTGGTGGTAGAACGACCCGGGTGATGTTTTGTGCTCATGAGAGGGTTGAATCTAGTCAGTAGCACATGAGCAAACACCTTCCCCAGGATTGAGAATAGTGTTATAGGCTTGTAATTACCACAGTCTTTGCAACTCCCCTTGTGTTTGTACAAGGAGACAACGATTCTATCACGCCAATTGGCAAAAAGGTAGATTGTCTTGGCTTAGTCACAATTTGAGACATGGAGGTCTACTATTGAAAATAATAAAAAGCAAAGTGCAGGGGGAAAGAACATGAAAGCAATCAAGAAACAAGTACATCACACAGGAGATCAAGAACATCGGGGTGAAGACTTATGCTGAGCTGAAGAGATCTACAGAGAACAGTGGTGTAACATGATCAGACGACTTCAACACTAGTCTCCGAACTGACAAACCTGAGGATGATAAGTTACCATTGCACCTTGGCCACCCTCCGCACATTCATCCTTAGTACTTTTTACCTTGAGACTATTATCTCTTCTGCAAAAACTACAATTATGTGGTTGCCAGTGAAAAAACAATTTCACAGACAAGCTTATTTTCAGCAATATAAAAACATTTAAACCAGATAACATTTGTTTCTATACCTCTTTTGGCCTTATGTTCTAATTCAGGATCAGCAGCAGCTTCCTTGTACAAAGGCTGGGCAGCCATCCGCTTATATAAACTATCACTTCCTGAAAATATTAAAAGTTTGAATTCTTTTTTAGGGATGTAGAAATATGAGTTTTCCATGAATATGAAGTAGCATACTATACAAAATTATACAAAGTGCTTCACAAACTGTCTCACGAATACATAAAGTGTCTCACAAACACCTAAACATACACACAAGTCTCTCACACACAAAAGTGTCTCACAAACACATAAATACACAAAGTGGCTCACAATCACACAGGATATCTCATAAACACATCCACACACAAAATATCTCACAAACAATTATAACTTCTGAGCAGAGATGAAACACCATGACTTAACTTCATTATACTGGTTTCAAAGGCTCTACAGAGTCTATACAACCAGTTTATTCCACTTCACCGATACTGAAAATACTGTGATTATCCAATCTAGTTTTGAATGCATTAACTGACTCTGCCTCCACCACATCCTGTGGCAACCCATTCCAGGCATTCAACGCTCTCTAACTAAAAAATATTTCCTAATATCTAATTTGGACCTATCTTTAAACAATTTGAGGCTGTGCCTTCTAATTCATGTAGCCGGTCATACTTTGAAAAACTTGGTATCCATTGATTAATTTATAAACTTGCATTAAGTTACCTCAAATTCTTCTCTGTTCGAGATACTGAAGATCAGTTTTTTTAGTCTTTCCTCATAACTATAATTCTGAAATACCATGATCAGTTTTGTAGCTTTTCTTTGTATCCTCTCTTGAAGGTTTATATCCCCTCAGTAATACAGACTCAATACCTGAACACAGTACTCGAGTTTTGGTCTCACCAATGATTTTTACAGTTTGACTATTACTTCCTTGCTCTTATGTGAAATGTTTCTTTTTATCATACCCAGCATTGCATTAGCATTCTTCACTGCCACCTGGACTTGCTCCACACCTTACCTGTAATGATATTTAACAAATAGGTCCCTTTCCTTTTCTATTGTCCTAACATTGTGGAATCTTGTAATTATATTCCTTATTGGATCTACCTATGTGGATGACTACATATTTCTTTTCTACATTAAACTCTTATCTGCTAGCTCACAGACGATTTTTTAATCTGTATCTAAATATCATCTCAATAGATTCACCTCTGCCTGAGAAGAGACCCTGAAGCATAATTTTAAAAATGTAATTAAGGACTACCATATATTATTAATCAGCTCCAGCTACACCTTGACTTAGTCGCTCCTCTTCTTATACGAGGTGTAGCGGTCTTTTTTGTGTGTGTCAGTAGTGTGTAGGTCTACAGTGTAGCAGTGTGTAGCTAGTTTTAAAGTGTTATTTATTATTACAGTGTTTGAGTGTTACTTATATTTACAACTTACAGTAGGATCTTTCAACTCTACGAGTCGTAACTTAAGTAGATATAATTATAATCACAATGCTATTGACTACTTATTGATATTGAAAACAATTATACAGTTACAACACAAGTAACAATTACAATGATAAATTTTAGATCTAAACTAATGATAAGTCATAACATTAACTGCATTTCAACATTGTCGTGAATTGTCTGGCAGATAGATAACACTAACAGTGTTGTTACTATACTAGCACTTTGCTCCCCTTTCAGACTCGGATAACACAAGGTCGTCCGAATATATAGATATGTTAAAATAACGGATGTGATCTTAAAAAGCTGACTATTACCTATCATTGTGTAGCTAATCACATAATCTTCTTACAGAACTGTCTCTGCTAGCGACTACAACAAACGGTGACTGACTGTTCCGTCTGGGGGCCAGTAGTTTTGTGTGTCGTCTGCTAAGTTAATTCAGGCTTTCTGTCTGCGTTATTCCCAATTAATGAAAGGGTGGATAATTTTTCATTAGGTGCAATTTTTATTGAAAAGCATTAAAAAAATATAAAGCACAAAGTAAATACTATATCTACAAGCATTTGATGTTAGTTGCTGCGAACAGAGACGCAATCAATAATTCGCAGGATGTCGTCGACGCTAAATCTGGCCATGATTGCCAGATCAAATGGGCTAAAATGGCTAAAAGCACACTCAATAAAAGACAAGATCTTAAGAATGAGCCAAACAAACCAGCATGGGTTGTCATTTATTTCTCACCACCACTCCCCCTTTCTGAATAAAATAAATGAATACAACATACACATTGTCAGCTGTCAAGTCTTTGAACATTTGTGGCCATAAAAACGTGAAAGATGTTTTGTTTAGAAAAAAGTTACACTTTGAATCTCATTATATCAGATGAAGCTTTTTTTTTGTTCTGTGAGATGCTTTTGTTTTAATTGGTGATACGGGAGAGGAAGACTAACGTTTGGTCAGGCAAAATATACTGATCAGACGTGTTAGTCAGGGTCGGGCAAAATATACTGGCCAAGACTTTCTACATGACTTCCATGCAATCCTCCCTGGAAATGAGCTGTTTTCATGGCAGTCTGGCTGACAAGGTGAGGGATCGACGTGATGCCCGCAGCAGTGAGCGACACGCAGATGAGGCCAAACATAGCCCAACCGCCTAGAGGACCAAGGTCCACCCTTATCAGCACGCTCAGGATGTGAGGAAAGCTAAGACAACCCGCACTTAACGTGCTGTTTATGGTACAAACAAGAGTGGTACAGTAGCGAATATTTTGTCAAAACCATTATTTACTGGCAGTACTTGACACATAATATAATGTAAAAGTGTCGAGCTCTTTAAATACAGACAACTGCTCACTTGAGAATGGTCATTCTTATATGGCGCGTCTCTCCAATCAAGAAAAAATATCTGATTTTTTTTCCTGTACTTATCTTATAAACATGTATTGTCACCTCGAATTCTTCTCTTGTCAAGGCACTGTAGGCCGGTTTTTCTGAGTCTTTCCTTGAAACTGTAATTTTGAAATCTCACTATAAGTTTTATCGCTCTTCTTTGTATCCTTTCCATCATATTTATATCTCCTCTACGATAAGGACTCCACACCTGTACACAGTACTCCAATCTAGGTCCAACTAATGCTTTATACAGTTTGACTATCACCTTCTTACTCCTAAGTTTAATATTTATTTTTATCATACCCAACGTTGCATTTGCCTTATTCACTGCCACATGGACTTGCTTACTCACTGTTCCTGTATGCTCTATTTTAACCCCTATCACACTTTCCATATCTATCTTTCTAATATTGTTCTCTCACATTCTGTAATTATGTTCCATATTGGATCTACCCATGTGGATGACTGTACATTTATCTACATTAAACTCCATTTACCAGCTTACAGACCATTCTCGAATTTTATCTAAATCCTACCTCAATATATCTACCTCTGCTATAGTTTTGTGTCGTCCGCAAATTTTTCAATCATGGATCCTATATCAATGTCCAAATCGTTTATATGTATCAAGAACAATATTGATCCCAAAACCGAGCCCTGTAGCACTCCACTTTTTACTTCACACCCCTCAGAGTAATTCTTATTTTTGCACACTCTCTGCCTTCTTCATGTTAAACTTGTCTATATGCATTACAATGTTTTCTTTGATTATTGATTCTAACATTTTACAGACTATGTTCGTTAAACTCACCGGTCTATAATTTCCTGGATCTGATTTCTTTCCCTTTTTGAATAAGGGGATTACTCCTTCATCTTTCCAATGCGGTATCAGATTTGAGCGCACGTAGAAGAAGAATATTGAGTGTTATTTAAACGAGTATTACCGGAGCCAGAACAGGAAGCACAGAATAGTAACAATGTAACTTGCCAGACAATTCGTAAGAATGTACTAAGGAGGGCTGAGCATAGGGCTGGCAACTCCATCGTATAGAAACTTTAAGCCACACAAACTTTTTAAAATAAAGGCAGGTAAACTTTTGCTGACTTCGCCTGTATTTGTAAAAGGCATGCGCTCCATAGGAAGCTGTTTTGATTGATTGGCTGAAACCTTATAGAGGTACAGGTTGATGGAGAGAAAGAGAGAGAGACAGTGAGTGTGTGTTGAGTGAGTCGTGTCCCGTCAATGAGAGGACAATCTAACATAATGTTTTTTTAAATGTCATGAATATCTCTATGTTACCATTGTTATTAGTAGCGCAATACCTACTGACAGCCAGAAACACACACACACACACACATGTGTTACACCACATCACACACAGAAACACACACACACGCATGTGCTACACTACAGCACCGACAGAAACACACACACACACACTCTTTATACATCCACGCAATTATGTTTGTGTCGTGATATAACCAAAAAGACTGGTTGAAAGCGGTGAACGATGATGGCGTGTGCTAGTGGTTAAGTGACACGGCTCACAACCAGCAAGTGCTGGGTTCACTTCCCATCACAGCCCCGGTCGTTTCCCCGGGAATCAAACCCTTAGAAAATGCAGGAGGAAGCAGATCCTTACATAAAATGCATGCCGAAGTCGGATGTACTGGTCCAACAGGCGCAAAATAAAAACATAGTGCAACGCGCACCGCCTTGGGGAATAGAGGAATACGGCGAACGTATACAAAATAAAAAGAAAGAGGCGAACCTTCACCACAGGTAACGTAAATCTTCCAAACAAAGAACAAAACTTAGCTCCATCCAGATCTATTTGTGTGTTCACAGGTTACGCAAAACACGAGATGGAGTAAATGAGAAGATAATCTATTTAGATTTAGATGGACAGACAGAAAGACGAATGAAGACTGGCAGACAATCAGGTATGTAGACAGACAGACAGCCAGAACAGACAGCAAAGACTGGTATGCAGACTTACATGCACACACACACACACACGCACACACACACACATATATATACATACACACACACACATGCATGCGCCGCGTAGTCATACATATACATGAACACATCCTTTCTATAAATTAAACATATAGCCCACGCTCACACTAAGACATATCTGAACTAAGATCAATCTTTGTGTCCCATCTGACTGCGCCATTGGTGGAAACGATAAGTATTCGTTCATGTTGTTTAGTAAGTGGCATGTCCTTTGAAGAACGTCGCTTCTTACAACCGCCAACCTATTTGGCTGTTATACGTTTCTTGGCAAAGTGTGCAGTATGGTAGGTTGCTATTACCTTCGTACGTGGAGGAGCGAAAACAAACCATGTCTATCAAATTGGACACGAGCTTCATGCGAATTGGGTGCGATGGGATTGTCAAACGGACGCTTCATTCCGAGACCACACAGTCTCCACTTAATGTTGATTGGTTTTGAAAAATCATAGAGTTTGTTTACTGATTGTCTATACTTCATTTCTAAATGAGATGACCAGCTCTATAAAACATACAAATTATCTCTTTCAATTTCACAAAGATACGTTGAGAATGACACAAGATAAATTGGCGAAAAAAGGGAAGGCACCCAGGACAAATGTCAATTATGAGAAGTAATGTCCCTTAGCTTTATAACTGGTTTGATAAAATTGTGTTTAACTGGATCGATGAGGAGAAACAACTTTTGCAAGGGTCAGGAGAAACATGCTGATCAAGACCCCCACCTCACGTCCTCGTTCGTGTTCCTGGAAGCAGATGATGTTTAACTGCAGTTTGGCCAAGGTGGGGATCGACACTGTACTTCCCATAGGGGCGAGTTAACTATTGATCTTGGCATTAAACCACAACCCGGTTTACCCTGGTCCACCCTCTCAAGTATGCTTCAGAATGTAAGTAGAGCCACTGTAACCTGATACCAATGAAACGTAGCAAAGAGTTAATTCAACTCAGCACAAGTAGTTTAGAACAACTGAAGAGTCGACATCGCTGAATTCTTAGCAGTGTTCAGCCTTGTTGAGTAGATCCAGTAGGGTCTGTGTGCTGAATGTTTCTGCTGTCCGACCATTAACCATACTCCTAAGACATAGTCTCTGGTGTCTTATCCAAATCGTTCTACCTTTAATCCTTCACCTCACCTAGTCACTCTTCTTTTACTTGGGGGGGGGGGGGGGGTTGGTGGTGGAAGGGGTGTTGGTGATGGTGTAGGTGTCTTTATTTGTATGCGGGTCGCTGTAGTCAAAATGTTAAGGCACTCGCCTCTCACAGTGATGAACCGAAACGGTGGGCGATCGAACCCCGCAAGCTTTAAGCGACCACGAGAGGTAAGACCAGAGTGCCTGCATCCCAAGTTACCTCCAGTCGTCTCGACCAATAGTCTTGCCACTGATCCAAGGTAACTCGGGATAAGAGTGAGATTGATGACCAGCGCGTATTCTTCCACACTATAATCCAAATACAGCGAACATGACATTATTAAGACAAAACTGTTTGATGTTGTGGCCATCAACGCTTCGCGATGGGCAATAACTTTTAGACGTCTTTATTTACTTACAACAGAATGGGTCGACGGAAAGGTGATTGGAATGTTGCGTCATTGCACGTTGGAGGGCGCCTTCATGCAAGCCCAGGTTGGGTAGGAATTTCGCCCCTTTTAGAAGATTTTTCTCTGACAACGGCTAACAGCTTGCTCTTTTTCGATTATCAGCTGCCAGAGGTTAATTTATGTGCAGAGCGTTTACACTGGACCTCCGAGTTTATCGTTCGTCTCTCCCAGGACTAAACGGGGATCTCACCTCTCTTGCAGGATTCCTACCATCCCCAGTTTCGCGCTTACGTTTGTTTCTTGAAAGCTATAACAACCCCACCTTTAATTCGGAATTTCCGAAATTTGTGATTTCATAGATTGAAGCGTTATCATTTAATATAAGGTGACCGAAAGTCCGGATTTGTCCGCCATCTTAACTAACAAATTAAGCTGTCTAGTCTTTTAAATCTTTCAGTTGCTAAATTGGTTTTTAAATTCTCACAAAGGACAAACGCATAGATACTGTAGAATCAACTTAAAATATTGCACAACTGTCGTGCAATTGTTAAAATGAATCACGTCTCGAGGCCTGTAATTCATTAGTAGAAACTGAAACCTATTTTAATAAATAAAATAAACTACAAAGTACAACATTAAAAGCCGCTGTAAGTTCATTGACGTGTGTCGTGAATTGAATCGCGTTTTAGGTACAAATATTATTTTTATACTATTTATAAGTTTATTATTTATAAATGTATTAATCGATTACCCACACATCATTTCACTGCGATGATTTTTGAGGGAATTCTTATTGTTGTTATCATTTTCTTACACAAGTGACATACCGCTGTTTTAATTTTGTTCTTGTCTTTAAAAATGTTTTAAAATTTGTCTGGAAATGTGCTTTTACTAAGAAGATGAGCCACGTGTCAGCACATTCCAGATTTGAACTGGTTTATATATAATTCAAATAATCGTAAACAAGAGGTATCCTCTTAGCAGCAGTACTGTCAACAAACAGGAAGCTAGAAGAATGTAATTACTACAATATGCTTTGTCTTCTTCTGATCCCCAGAGAAGACACGTTATTAACTGTTGTATTTCTGTATGATATGATGTGGTATTGTCAGTAACGAAGCGCCAGAAGAGACATGATAGAGTGAGCTATCCCAGAAGATTTGGAAGAATTAGATAAAACAGCCCTTTGCATGAAACAGATGTACAATTAATTAGAAATTGAAATTGTAATGGTCCTTTTTGTTTAAGCGCAGTGACATGTTAGCAAACGTGTGAAGCGGCCAAGCTGATGGCTTCTAACCTTAAATTGACCAAACCTAGAAGAAATAACATCATCCGTCACACGTGTCACACAGAGTTCAATGTCTCACGGAACACTTTTTGAATCGTTCACCTGTTCTAAAAATAGAAAACCAGTCGAGGAAGGCCTGCCAAATTTGTAGCTATTCGAAAAAAAGGGCCAAAATAACTTAACTTAACTTTACTTCTTTATACTGGTTTAGAAGACTCTGCAGAGTCTGTATACAACCAGTTTGTAACCGTCTCTTATGTACCAATTGACCTGATTCCTACGATGTGTTAATTAATGGCGGGCTGATGAGTTTGAACAAAAATTTGACCAAAGCTAAGATATTCAATAAATTGTCTTCAACACGGTGCTTTTTGGCCGACGCACAAGTTAGAGGAGGGAAGGGGGGAGGTCTCGACGCGCAGAGTTATGTTTCATATATCAATGAATTACATTTTTCTATAGCTAACAGTTTTATTTGAATGCTATACTATAGAGTCAATTTGCTAATTTTACTGAACAGTTTTCTCCAAGCTGTCAAAGGGTTTCACATGTTGTTTCTGTACAGTTTGTTTAGTTTTGAGATTGCGATTTGAATTTGATTGAGTTGCATGCAATTGCGTCAAATTGGTGTTATAATATCAATAATGTTTTATGATATAGTTAAAAGACCATTAAAAAATGGGAATTATCAAGAATGAGTGTTTTGATTTAGTTGACTTTAAAAACCAAATTCTATTGATGCTTTGTCTTTTGAACAAAAAGTACACCTGAAACGAAAAATACTATGACAATCTTACACAGTTAATAAAAATCCTCTCTGATCACTCAATCTAAAAAACTTAAAAACATATATCCTAAGGTATTTAACTTTATAACACTACACGGGATCAAGATGCTGAGCAGCGCATGAAGTGCAGTGGTCAACGACCCATAGCTGACTGCTAGCGTCAGGGCCAGCGAACCAGAGCTGCCAAGACCCTTCTACACCTCTACGCGGTGATCCTGGATAACAGACTGCAGCAGGGCAGACTGACTAAGGAGAAGGGATCGAAGAGGGAATGCTAACCCGATACTCAAAAAATGCTTTCTGAAGTCGGATGTGTTGGATCGAAAGGTGCAAATATAGCAGTCAAGCTGTAAACTACGACACAACGCATTTCGTTCTCTGGACTACATTCTGCTATTTAAGCCCTTTCAGGGTTTGGTAGCGGGAGACAGAAAACAAACGAAGCCAAGCCAAACCATAACACTGCACAACGAAATGACAAATATTTACGGTTGAGAAGACAAAAAGCCAAACCTTGCATTTAATTTGTTGGTTTCTTTGTAGATAACGACCTCCAAACATTGGATCAACAGACGGGCAAGTTACTACAGCTGATTCCCGGTATTCCAGTGATTTAGGCTGCTGTAGAACGTTGAACGAGTACGTTGACAAAAATATATGCGTAATTCTATGACCAATAATAGACCGACTGTCCAATCTAGCTACAATTTCAATAGAAAAGGAACTTTCTTCTAAGTGCGCTCGAGATCACGTGTTGAAGGAGAGTGTGATACATATTTTTTCCAGAAATGAAACAAAGGCGTTTAGAACTAATTTACAAGAAAACGTAGACAACTGTCCAAAAGTATATCGACAGCACAGGCCTCAACTACCTCATTCAGCACAGACACGAAGTACTTTTCAATATCTTTTCGACATCGTTATGGGTGCCCCTTTATGTTCACGACTCAGCTTACCCTAAAAACCTATCATCACTCTTTGGTACTGGATATTGTATCTGGAGCTTTCTTTAAAACCAAGACGGCTACTCCACACTTAGCATGCTTTTGGCCAATGCCAATGGCAGTGTGTACAAAGATACGAGCTAGAGGGTCTTCTACCTTTGAGGAGTTCAACAGTTTAGGACTCGCTATCAGTGCATTTTGCTCCATTTCTCGTATCTGTCACACACAGAGCATTTCAGGAAACAATTAAATAATTTGCTGAGTGGACATATATTTGTGACCATTAAGAGTTTAATCAATTTAAAAGAATGATTAAACGTGAGCATTTGCTATTATTATGATCATTATTAAAATCATCTTCATCATCACCATCATTATAATCGCACACCCTTTCTCCCTTCTGTAGGATAATGAAACCACTGCTACAGTTGACAACCGTCCAGGACATCTGCTACTAAGCATTTATGTGCTCTTGGTTACTGTGGTACACTTTGTTTTCTTTTTGTAAGATGAGATTGCTAGATTCATGCACACCCCTACTTAGTTGTCTTCTAGGATAGGCATAGTAAGATGCAGTGGACCTGGCATTTCTTTCGCAGTAAAGAGCTTCAGTAAGCACAAGGGGAAAGTGTTCCACATGAAACTAATACTTACTTAAATTACTTTGTACATAGAGGAAAGTGTTCCACATGAAACTAATACTTACTTAACTTACTTTGTACATAGGGGAAAGTGTTCCACTTGAAACTAATACTTACTTAACTTACTTTGTACATAGAGGAAAGTGTTCCACATGAAACTAATACTTACTTAACTTACTTTGTACATAGGGGAAAGTGTTCCACTTGAAACTAATACTTACTTAACTTACTTTGTACATGGGGGAAAGTGTTCCAAATGAAATTAATACTTACTTAACTTACTTTGTACATAGAGGAAAGTGTTCCACATGAAACTAATACTTATTTAACTTACTTTGTACATAGGGAAAAGTGTTCCACATGAAATTAATATTTACTTAAATTACTTTGTACATAAGAGAAAGTGTTCCACATGAAACTAATACTTACTTAACTTACTTTGTACATAATAACTTTTCTATCCACTGGAGCAGGTAATCGCCGTCTGGAGAATAAGTTGCCTTCGTTGGGCCAAGTATGTTGCGTCGGTTGTTACGAGCCAGTTTGATTGTAAGACTTCTGCTATGTCATCTATCGATGTATTTTGCGGTCTTTCTTGTTTCTGTCAGCCAGCTATTTTTGCGTCGTAAGCATGCAATGGTAGTTGATCCGCCTGCATATTCATGAGATGCCCAAACCATTTTATTTTCTATCTTGAATTGTATTAATCTTTTGGTGTAGTTCTTGATATATTTCTGCTGTCATTATTTCTCATAATATATCTCTCATTGAGATACAAATGACAGTACTGTCACATTTATTTTCACAGGTTGCAGTTTTTCTTTCCTGTGCCTTCGATAGTGTAAGGTTGACAATGGTAGCTCCAAGTTGGTATGAATATACTTGACCAGTTGTTGCCCTTTTGCCAAATTGACGTTTTGGTGTTTATGTAGCTACGCCATAGAACAAAAAGCAACCGTAAAACTATCCCCCATGAAGAAGTTGGCCGGAACAAGCTGGGGTGCAAATAGCAACATCCTCAAAAATGTATACACTGGCACAGTCAGGCCAGAACTTGAATACGGCATAACAGCCTGGACCACAGCATCAAAAACAAACACGGAACACCTAACCAAAATTCAAAATTCAGGCTTAAGGATAATAACAGGAGGAATGAAGACTACACCAATCCAGGAAATTTAAACATACACAAATATAAGACCCCTAAATACTAGACGAGAGGAAAGAGTGCTGACACATAGTGAAACGATGCTACGCATGCCTGATCATCCCATACATATCAAACTAAAACACCCAGTTAAAAATAGGCTCAAGAGAACCAGCTTCATCAATATATCAAACCACCTACACCAAAAATATGGAGAACTAATTCCCAACCAACCTACAGAAATAGAAATGCTTATTAACTATGAAGAGCCAAGCTGCAACATAAACAACATCGAAATAAGTACAGAGATCCCAGGAATAAGAAGAAAAGACCAACACAGTGTCTACGAGCTGAAAATTTTAGCACATACAATGATTGAGGAGAAATATAATACCAAGGAAATGATACAGGTGTACACATGGTTCAACAGAGGGGGCAGGCCGAAACGGGGGAGGAGGCATATTCATAAGACACAAAAGAGGAAATATAACAGAAGAGGCCCTCCCAACAGGAAAGTTGTCCACAAACCTTAGAGCAGAATCGATGGCTCCCCCTTAAGCACTGAATATACTTCAAACAGAAAGGCAACATCCAGCAAAAATAGCTGTATTCACGGACTGCAGAGAACTATTAGAGACAATTCAAAAAACAAACAACGAACCACTGTTATCAGAGATCAGAGCAGAACTGGGAAAACTCCAGAGATCCTCAACAATAGCGCTCCAGTGGCTACCTTCCCATTGCGGAATCACGGGAAACTAGAGAGCTGATGCTCTGGCAAAAGAGGGCAGCAAAAAGGCACAATTTAATCATCGAGTACCAAATAGAAAAATCAAGAACATCAACAGAAATCAGTATACACACCAATGGAGAGAAGACAGAAACATAAGCAGTACGCCAGACCCAATTCACCAACTCAAAAGAAATAAACAAACTACCTTATTTCGCCTGAGAACTGGACACTGCAGACTACTAGAACATCTTTACCGACTGAAGATCTCACACACTGATGAGTGCCCATGTGGAACAGGATGCCAGAACCCTGAGCATATTCTACAGGAATGCCCAATCTATAGGGAAATGAGATGCCAGACCTGGCCAGAGGGTGCGGAGCTGAGACAAAAGCTGTGGGGTAGCCGCTCTGACCTGGACAAGACTACAGACTTCATCATGGCGACTGGCCTGCAGATATAGCATGACCAGAAGATCCTGAACGCAAAGAAGAGAGAAAGTAGCTACGCCATTTGATAAATCACTCCAGAGGCCTTCTGGAACCTAATATCAAGGACAGAACATCAAGGAGAACCATTGGAACGATACAATGGTATGGATTGGTGTGGACACAAAGAGCCAAAGATGGGTTTTATTGCTCTTCTATAGAGAGGAGAATTTTTGACGAAACAGAATGCACAAGTGAAAGACTAAATACGCCAACAAACAGTTGTAACTAAAAAAAAGCAACAATGATCCAGTCCAGATTTACGTCCCGTGCAATAACGCCAGCAATGATTAAGACAGGAGATAATTTCTTTGAGTATCTTAAAGAAATTATCAATAGGATGAGGGAGAAGGATGATCTGATAGTTATAGGCGATTTAATGGCAGATAAGAGAAAAAAAAGATCATCAGAATGATTTCTACTTGAAAAGATACAGTAATACCTCATTAGAGCTTATACATTTTTGTACTTAACATGGTCTAATAATATAAAAACCAGTGTGATTAGTACCTAGATCTATGTCAGCGAAGCATGGACTGTATGCCTCACACGAAAAAAAGGCTAAATCCTTTCCATATGCGCTGCCTGAGACGCATATTTTGAATTTCATGGATCGATAGAATGATAAACAATGACGTGTTGGACCAAGCACAGATTGCCAGTTCAGTTACGATCCTCCGCCAGCGCCGCTTGCGGTGGCTTGGTCACGTGTGCGGAATGGAGGATGGGCGAATACCAAAAGATATCCTATACGGAGAGCTCACCACAGGCAAACGAAACAAAGGCAGACCCTTCCTCCGCTACAAAGATGTTTGCAAACGTGACCTGAAAGCGTTGGATATGAACACCTGGAACTGGGAGGAACTTGCCAAAGACAGACCTGGCTGAAGGTAGGCTTTGTGTATTAGCCTGCAGGCAGGGAAGACAAGATACGTCAAGATGCAGACTCCAGACGTGTGCGGCGAAAGCAAGGGCAACAGCTGACTGTCCCTTCTCTAGCGTGGTCCATTGTCTCTAAAGACTGACAGGGTGCCAATCAATCAATAACAAACACCATCTTTAAAAACAAGAAAACAAGGACAGCTGATATAAATCTTTGTATTTACCACTTGAAGTCGTATCATCCTATAGTCAGTGATGGCTAAAAGGTGCTGCTGGTGATAGTCCAACTGTTTAAAGTATTAGTTAGACCTAGATTGGAGCACTGTGTTCAGGTGTAGACTTCTTATCGTAGATGGGATATAAACATGCTGGAAAGTATACAGAGAAAAACGACAAAATTGAGATTGGGATACAGAATTAAAACATGAAGAAAGAGAGAAGAAACGGTCTACAGTGTCTAGAAATGAAGAATTCGAGCTGAATTATACGATAATCAAAGGATATAATTGACATAATACAAAGTTTTTCAAAGTACAGCTGGCTACAAGAATAGGTACAAATTAATTGAAGAAACTTCCTTAGAAATTTGTTCTAATCAGAGAGGAGTGAGTAATGCTTGGAATGCATTGCCACAGGAAATAGGGAGGGGGGGGGGGCAGGATTAATTATTTAATTCAAGTGGATGCGCATAATTATTTTAGGATCACGTGGAGTAGTAGAAGAAACTGGCTGTATACAGACTGCATATTCTTCTAAACCAGTATAAAGAAGTTGAAAACGAAGATAGACTGCAGCATCGTTTGAATGTTTTTGGTACAGTTTGTGAAAGATATAATATCAAGATTAGCCCATCATCGGCGGAAACTGAAGACTAACAAACAAAATTGATATACATACGTGTAAATACTGTTTAAGTTAAACAGCTTACAGGCGCAAGAGTTTACTTTCCCAGAAAGAATTTTCACAGACCACGGAAGGTCTGATAGAGAAACTAAAATAATTAATGGAGTAGACTTATAATGAATAGAAAATGTTAATTTTTGACTGCCTGAACATTTATGGTGGAGAGAAGAACATTATACAGACTGCCAATATATGAGATAAATGGATGCAGTTATATGAGAGCAAACGACGAAGTAGAAGAACACTGTACACGTCTCAACGTGTTCTCCCCATCTTCATTTCTGTACTGCTTTAATCTTGTGAGCAAAATGCTGCCCATTCTATTTACAGAGACAAATGACCGTTCTGATCACGCGCTGCTGGCGTTGAGTCGTCCACTACTATTTATCTTGTTAGCATTAAGCCGACCTGAACATTTCATTTGCTTTATACCAGCACCAAGAATAATCTCTACCAAAGAATATTGGCTTTCTCCCGCTGAATATCGTCTTGAATGTGCTCTGTATGTAGGTCACAGCTGCCGACAATGATAGGAAAATACGTCTATTCATGACAAATGGGTCGCCTGGCATTCGCTACAGTAGAAGGAAAATGAGATCTGGTGGGTCCTTGCTATTCATCCAGGTCGAACAATCTAGACAGACAAACGTCAGAATATCTCAACCAGGATTTAATCCTCGACGCGAAGAATATCCAAAGCCGAACCTTGTCAAGATAATTCCCTAGCTCTTTACTTAACAATAGTAGAGCGGAAGTCCGCCATGTTTGATGTTATTGTTTGCTTCAGTGTCTGAAATATTTAGGTTAAGGATGGAGATAGAGGATGCGCACTACGTGTTAGTATATGGGAAAATAAATTAAAGCGGTGACTCACATTCTCAAAAATATAGTTCGGAAACGATTCAAACCAAGTGAAGCGAGGAACGAGACACTCAAGCAGGTGTCCTATGAAGTTAACTTTTGTCAAAATGCTCTTTGGTGCGGAAAACTTGCTTGTGTAGAGAGAGTAAACATTGGCGAAGGGCTAATAAAAAGATTGGGTAGAGGACACGCAGTTTGAATGCACCATGCTATTGGAGCAATTATCGAATGTTCAGCACTTTGTACGTTCCCAAGGGTGTACTGGAGCACGACTGGATGACCCTTTTAATATCAGCAAATGGTATAAACTTGGGATCTCAAACTCAAGTCAACCTAAGGGCCCGATGAGAACAAGCTCGATGGTCAAACGGCAACATGGGGATACGTTTGATAACCAAGGGCCACACGAGAATACGTTTGATAACCAAGGGCCACACGAGGACACGTTTGATAACCAAGGGCCACACGAGGACACGTTTGATAACCAAGGGCCACACGAGAACACGTTTGATAACCAAGGGCCACACAAGCACAAACTTGTTGAGCTAAGGTTCGCATGAGGACAAGCTTGAAGGCTTATTGGGCCACACCACGACATGCTGTATGTCCCAACGGCCACATAAGCTTGATTTTCTAAGGGCCACATGAAGACAAGCTTGATGAACTAAGGGTCACTTGAAGGCTAGCTTGATGAACTAAAAACCCCAGGAGGGCAGGTTTGATGAACTAACGGCTAAGATGGCAGGTTTGATGAACTAATTGCCACATGAGAGGTTTGACGAACTAAAGACCACATAAGGGCATGTTTGATGAACTAAAGGCCACATGAGAGGTTTGACGAACTAAAGACCACATAAGGGCAAACGATGAACTAAGGACGATCATATGATGACAAGCTTCATGACCTAGGGGCAACATAAGGATACTCCTGAAGACCGAAAAGTCGCATAAGAATAAGCTTGAAGAATCAATGCCAGTACAGGGACACGACATATCAATGTCAGTACAGGGACACGACAAATCAATGTCAGTACAGAGACACGACATATCAATATCAGTACAGAGTCACGACATATTAATGTCAGTATAGGGACACGACATATCAATGTCAGTACAGGGACACGACATATCAATGTCAGTACAGGGACACGGCATATCAATGTCAGTACAGGGACACGACATATCAATGTCAGTACAGAGACACGACATATCAATGTCAGTACGGTCTATTTTCAGGGTCACCACTTGAAGACTGAATAGTATCTTGGTCAGCTGTGGTTCGCTGACCCAAATGCAAGCAGCCAGCTATGAGCCGCTGTCTGCTATCAGCTCATTCACTGTCCTGCAACCTCAGCCCCTAATCGTTATCTGAAATTGGCTATTTATTACTTATGTTAACATATGTAATTCTTCGACATTATACCAAGAAGAGGCTAGTACTGATACTTCAACATGAGACCAAGTAGAGACATGGACTGACGCTTCGACATGAGACGAAGTAGCGACATGGACTGACGTTTTGACATGAGACCAAGTAGAGGCAAAATCTGACGCTTCGATATGAGACCAAGTAGAGACATGGACTGACGCTTCGACATGAGACCAAGTAGAGGTGTGTACTAACACTTTGACATATACGCTCCTTTCCCAAGAACTGTATCAACAAAGTTGGCGCCAAACGAAACATGTTCTAATTAAAAATAATAACAACACATGAATAACTTTAAAGTATTCAAGTGATCGCAAAAAATATAATTCCAGTTGGTGTCTTGTAAGACTGAGCTAACCAACAAGTGCGGAAATGGCACAGTTGACCTCATAGCTACAAGGAGAAGTGATCTTAACGAACACTGGTTTGACAACGACAGCAAACACAAGCGGAGTTTTAAGCAACAGAAAGAAACGGGATTATCAAATCAAAACCTTTTAGCTCACTGTCAAGCAAGGTCTTCAACAAATACACGTCAAGTTCTCTTGTCCTGTGTCAATCGTTCCTGCTGTGTCTATGTTTTAACTATGTCTTCTATGTTTACCCTCTTCTCCATGTGTCTTTTGGTCTGCCTCTACTTTTCTGGATCTGGAAATTCCAGAACAACGACTATCTTGTAATGTTATCAACTGGTTTCTGTAATGTGTACTATGTTACCCCAGTCTCTAGGGGACGGTGAGGCTAACGTCTGGTCAGGCAAAATGCACTGATCAGAGAATGTTAGCCAGGGTCAGGAAAAATATACTGGCAAAGACCCTCAACTTGACCTCCTCGTTGGTCGTCCTGGTAACGGGCTGTTGTTGAGGACAACAGTCTGGCTAACAAGGTGAGGTTCCACGTGGTCTCCGTAGTAGTGAGCGACACGCAGATGAAGTCAAGGATAGCACAACCGCCTGGAGGACCCCTAACCACCTTCATCAGGACGCTCGAGATGTGAGAAAAGCTACTGCAACCCACCACTTAACGCCCTTTTCAGGGCACACATAATAGTAACCTACTCATTGTGGGCATTCGCAAACAACAACCCAAGTCTCTTCTCCTCACGTCGTGAACCGTTGATATCCATCTGGGTTGTTTGTCCAACAGAAGTACATTAGTCATCGTATACAATCATTTCATTCTCACTGTTCTGCGCTTGCAGCCATTTATTAAAATGTGTGTGTTTGTTTGGTATCTGTATCTGTTATTCTCCGTGCTTTGTAGCGATACAATAGAACGGACCTTACTTTGGAGCAATGAAACATTTTCTCGCCGTTTATATTCTCTTTTTGATATCTCTGTCTATTTTTCTGTCTATGTCTCTGTCTATTTCTCTGTCTCTGTATGTCTCTGTCTATGACTCTGTATATGTCTCTGTCTATGTTTCTGTATATGTCTATGTCTCTGTCTATGTCTCTGTCTCTGTCTCATGCTTTGTTTATATTGCTACCAAGGTACATGAACGATTTCACATTTGTAGGAGTGTATTTTAAAACAGAATCTGATCCTTAGTAATTGTATTTATTCTCATATTCGTTGTTTCTTTTATGTGTACTTGTTTTATTTTTCACCTGAACGCGGGTATGGAACATAAAAGCCAAGTTATCGGCATAGCCTAGCTTATCAAGCTGTTTTGTCAGAGTCTATTCAATTCAGTTTTTGTTGGTTAATGTTGTCTTCATAATTCATCCAATACCCAGCAGAAAGAGAAATGATGATAGAAGACATCTTTGGCGCAGACCAGTTCTAAAATCAACGGGTCCAGAAAGCTGACTCTCTCGTGGAACTCTACATTGAATATCTTGAGAAGTTTTCTTAATAACGTTAGTTAAGTTCAGGTGCATTACATAGTGCCAGACCTGAGCAAGTTCCAGAATACGTAAATACCAAAGCCGAAATTCTTTGTACTCGTTTTTTCTCCCTTCACACAACCCCCCCCCCCCCCCCCTAACTTTCCAATCCCCAACAGATACTGGTCATTAAGATCAGCTTCATTATTATTATAATAATTTTGTTAGAGTAGTGATACAGACACGATGCCCATTTAAAAAAAAAAAAGAAAATAGAAGAATATATTTATATATATATATATATATATATATATATATATATATATATATATATATATAATTAATATAATTAATAATTGATCAGACAGGCGTTCTCAACATTTTTAGCGGAATAACATGGTAAGAACTACAAAGCTAACTTTACATTGGAAATAACGAATTCAAAACAAATAGGAAGATTCTACTATAAAGGACACGATTCCAATTCCAAGCAGCCGTTTCTGCTAAACAACGTTGTTCTGGCAACACGATCAAACAATAACCACGTAGAAGAAAACATGTGGCACAAAATAAACGCAGAGAACGTAACTGCAAATTCAAATAACGGTATCAAAATGAATGAAGGTGTGCTAATACACAAACCTTCATATTTCATACTGATATTTTTATATTTCATTTTGGTGACCTGATAATTTTCAGATATAAATTAATTGTCTTCGCTTTCGTCTTTTATTTTCTGGACATTTAGAATATTTCGATGAAGACTTTTTAGTATAACTACCAGGTGATTTGGAGGTGTCGTGATATCCTCATACTTGCCCCTTCTTTGTCAAGCTTATTTGTAATAAGTTCGCATCTCACTTTCCAAGCGAGACCCGCACCTTTTCAAGTCAACACTAACAGGCCAAGTCTGTTCTCGAACTCTATGTAGTCTCGGAACTTTGTGTTTTGATATTTTCTGTCTAGACACTCACATCTTGCCAAATCCTGTTACGTAAGTCCTTCACTGTGCTGTGCAACCAGTTCCTGGCAATCACCAGAAAGAGTGATGCTGCGAGCGTCAGTAAAGTTACTTAAGGTTTCCACGTGAGACAAGATTAGATCGGTTAGATGTCCCAAAAGGCAGAATTCACGTTTGTTATTACCAGCTTGTCACTGTGGATACTAGCTAATACGACGTCCCAAGCGTAATTGATATTCTAGATGAACAAGCAGTGTATGATCTTTAAATGGTATTCCCAACGATACATATAATTGGTGAAAGACTGAGATGGATGCAATGTATGGATTCATTCTCTGGCAAGGGTAATGTTAAGAGCAAATCACAAGAAATTGAGAGAGTGAGATCGGTAATTACAGAGACAAGCGCCATATTTGATTTGGCACGGTCACCCAGTGATTCCACACAGACTAAACATACCAGGGTGCAGACGATCACCCACAGAAAAGCGATATCCCAGGGAAGCCACATAACAACAAGTAATTACGTGAAGTCTTGTGGACATGAAGAAACCAGTTCAAGCAATTCTAGCGTATGGTACATATTGTATATTTAGGAACATATATTCATAAAACACACAACAAGTGCAAATGGCGGCTGTGTTCCCTCAATTATCGAGAATTTGTGTCATTATTGGAAGGCAGAATTTTGAACAGGGAAACAATGTTTGTTTCTCATTAATCTCTTAAATTGGTTTAGCGAGTTTTTTATTCTTATTGTTCATTATCTGTTTGCTCTTCTTCTTCATTTCTTTCTTTCTTCTTCTTCGTCGTCTTCTTCTTCTTCTTCTTCTTCTTCTTCTTCTTCTTCCTCTTCTTCTTCTACTACTACTGCTTCTTCTTCTTCTTTTTCTTCTTCTTCTTCTTCTTCTTCATCTTCTTCTTCTTCGTCCTCCTCCTGCTCCTCTTCTTCTTCATCTGCTTCTTCTTCTTTTTCTTCTTTTTTTATTTATGCTTTTCTTCTCCTTTTCTTCTTCATCTTGTTCAACTTCCTTTCTCATTCTTCTTTTTTCATGTTATTTTTCTTCTTTTTCTTCTTATTTATCTCCTAATTTGGTAAAAATCAGTTTTACTCTCTTCTATTCCATATTCACTAATTCATTTTTGTCTCATCCGGTACGTGGTCTTATCAGGCCAACACACAGCATAAATGACTCTGCAACTCTCACCGGGACATGTGAGGAGTACTACACTGATCAGCGCCTATGCCCCGACAATGACACGCTGAGGGTGGAAATCATTCATTCTATGATCAGCTACACTCCATCCTCCTGTGGGTTCTAGTAAGAGAAACTCATTATCGTTGCTGACTTCATTGCCAGAGTAGGCACCGACTATCAGGTCTGGAGGGCAGTACTTGGGGTCAATTACAAGGGCAAGTACAGCAGCAATGGGCTACTTCTGTTGAGCTTGTGTCTCTCAATAGTTCTACATCAATAACAAGACACAGCAAATGCATCCCCACACTAAGCAGAAGCAGTTTATTGACTTTGGCTTCACTAGAAGGAGGGACAAACCGGATGTGCGAGTGACAAAAGGTATGTGTAGTACTGAATGCTGGTCAAACCACAGGCTCATTGTGTCAAATTTGAATTTCTACAAAGAGACCAGACGATGTCATTTGTATCGTAAACATTCACATAGACTCAAGATTTCCAATCTGCAAAGTGAAAGCAATGCGGAAGGCTTTTCCAGGGCTTTTGACAGCCCGTCGACGGATACAAAGTTCTGCAGAAAAATGCTGGATTTTCAATAGGGGCTCGCTAAAGAATGCTCTCTACTTAACCGTTTCTGAGTTCTGGGGTCACGCGGCTCGCAAGTGTCCTGATGATTTGATGAGAATGATGAGACTATTAAGACTGCTTGATGAAAGATATAAGTTATTAAGACTCCACCCAGACGATACCTCTTGTTTCAAAAAGTCAGCCTTCACCAATATTGGCAGGATTGTCCAGAACCAGCTCAGGATGCCTGGCTCAACAACAAATCAGATGAAATCAAGCGATATGCGAATACAAATGACTTGAAGCAGTTTTACAATGCCTGAGAACAGTCAGCGGTCCTCGGTCCTATCACTCATCTCCTGTCCTTAATGCTGATGATAAGGCACTGCTGACCAACAAAGTCCATATTCTCCAGCGTATGGTCAGAGCACTTCAGTACTATCCTAAACTATGCATGCACTATCAGGAAACTAACCATAGCACGCACACTTCGAGTTGCTGTCAACGGCAGACTCGATGTTCCGTCCAGTACTGATGAGATCAAGAAAGCAATTAGCCTAATGTTCCATGTGTCAGATGTTATTCCTGCTCAGGTTTATAAAGTAGGAGGCCACCTGCTGCAACACAAGCTAACAGGTCTCTTTCGCTCAATTTGGAACGCAGGTCATTTACAGCAGAAAGTGAAAGAAAGCACAATTGTTCACATATTAGTTAGTTAGTTAGTTAGTTAGTTGTCCATCGCAAATAAAGATGGTGACAGCGTCAGACATATTTATTCAGATGTGACCGTACATGACTGTACAATGATCAATGATTGTACAGTCCGATCTGAGCGTGGCAAACTTTACCGCACGTAGGGAACACGTGAACAGCAATTGTTGGGCAATCTTGCATTCTTTCCTTTCGTGCAGCTCGCCTCCGCGATGGTCCGCTGCTCAGAGGTGTAAGGGCCATGTGTGTAGCTCCCAGTCAGCAACATCAAGGAAGAAACTTTTGGAAGAAACTTTTCGAGTGACTTTATATCGTTTCTGTTGCCTCTCCCCCCTTCCCTGCGAGCGCTGTCCTGTTTAGGGTGGCGCTTATCTGACATGCGGATAACATGCCCTGCCCATCTGATTTGGACTGCCTGCAGCAGCGTATATATGCCAGAGAGTCTAAACCTGCTAAGTACTTCAGAGTTGGGTACTCTGTCCTGACAACCGATCATGAACTGTCTGCGGAGACAGTTTACATGAAAATGATTAAGTTTCCTGACATGTCTGCTATAGACTGTCCATGTTTTGCATGCGAACAGAAGGGTAATTGACACAAAAGCACGATAAACACTAATCCTGGTGGCAACACTGATTCCCTCCCGGTCCCAAACGTTTTCTCGAAGTCTTCCGAAAGCAGCACTCGCCTTGGAAATCCTGTTGTGAACCTCAGAGTAAATATTTCCTTCTCTGGTGAGAGTACTACCAAGGTAGGTAAAGCTATCAACTGCTTTTAAGCGATTTTCCTGTACCGTGACGATTATTTCGTGGTAGGGCTCCCCGGACGCAAGTAGAAACATTACCTCCGTTTTCTTGGTGTTTACAATAAGTCCAAAGATAGTGCACGCAGTTGAGGACTCATTCATGATTGCCTGCATGTCCTGTTCTGAGCACGTATTAATTGCGCAGTCATCGGCAAAGAGGAGATCTAAGATAGTTGCTTTTTTTCCCCTTTGTGAGGGCCTTTAGGTGTCTCAGAGTGAACAGGTCACAGTCACGTGTTGTATCTGAAAGCATTGCTGCAAATACCATGCTAAAATGTGTTGGGGCCAGCACACAGCCGTGTTTGACTCCATTTATGACTGGGAATGCTGCAGAGAGTTCACCATCATTCAGTACGCGGGCTGACATGCCATCATGAAACTGGTGGACGACTGTGACGAATTTTTCGGAGCAGCCGAATTTCGCCATGATTTCTCCAGAGTCCGTCCCTGTTGACGGTGTCAAAGGCCTTTGTCAGATCAACAAAAGTCGTGTACAGATTACGACGCTATTCCTGACATTTCTCTTGGATTGGACGAGCAGCAAAAATCATATCAACCGTCCCACGACCAGCTCAGAAACCACATTGACTCTCTGGAAGTAGCTTCTGCTCGATATGAGTTGTTAAGCGGTTGAGCAAAACTCGAGCAACAATATTTTCCGGCGATCGACAGGAGGAGAACCCTCTTTGGTTATCACAATATTGACAATTTTCCTTATGCTTGCAGATGTGGACAATGGTGGCATCTTTCAGTTGCTGCGGCATATAACCTGTATCCCAAATTGAACCAAAGAAATATGTTAGCTTGTGTAGCAGCACAGGGCCACCTGCCTTGTAGAGCTCAGCAGGAATAGCATCTGATCGGGGGCTTTGCCACTGGACATTAAGCTGATTGCTTTCTCAACCTCATCTGAACTGGGCGGGATATCAAGTCTCTCACTAACTTCAACTTGAGGCATGTGTGTTATGGCTAATTCACTGATAGTTGATTGACAGTTTAGGGTAGCAGGGAAGTGCTCTGACCATCGCTCCAGAATGTCGATTTTGTCGGTCATCTGTACCGTTCTATCAGCATTAAGGACATAAGATGAATGATATAACGTGGGACCACAGACCGTCTTCAGGGCATCGTAAAACCGCTTTGAGTCCATTGAGCCTGCGTTTTGCTGACTTTTATCAGCTTTGCTGTTAATCCAGATATACTGCATAGTCGTGAGCTGGTTCTGGACAATCCTGCGAACATTTGTGAGATGAGGAGTAATCGTCTTAGTGAAATCTTAATAAACGATGTTTATCATCCAGCAAAGTCTTAATAAACGATGTTTATCATCCAGCAAAGTCTTAATAAACGATGTTTGTCGTCCAGCAAAGTCTAAATAAACGATGTTTATCATCCAGCAAAGTCTTAATAAGCGATGTTTATGATCCAGCAAAATCTTAACAGCTTCATCGCTGCCATCAAACCAGTCTTGGGTTTTGCGAGCTGCATGAACCAAATACTCAGAATCGACAGAGTAGAGAGTATCCTTCATAAAGGGTCATTTGTCCTAGACTGTCTCTGTACATGGCTGCTGGACCTCTATGCCACCCATGATATCTCCATCACCAACACAATCTTTCGGCTGTCCACTCGCAACAAGACGTCGTGGATGTATCACCACTCTCAACAGTGGCATCTTATTGACTATGTCCTCACCAAAAAGAGGGACAGACGAAGTGCCAGTGACAAAGGATATGTGCGTTTCCGAGTGTTAGGCAGATCACAGACTGATTGTGTCAAATTGTAACCTCCACAGAGAGCCCAGGCGACGTCACTAGGGTCGAAAACCTGAGAAGAGACTTAACATCTCTAATCTGCAAACTGGGACCCATGTGATAAGCTTTTCCAGGGCTCTGGACAGTCGGCTGACGGAATAGAGTTCTCAACTGTGTAGTCCTCACCAGGGCGAAGCTCTCAAACATAAATACTTTGCTTTAAAGAGCCAGAACCAGATTGATTGAACATGTTGCTCCCACGTAGAATCAGTGCATGTGAAAACAAATGTTTTACACCTGCAGGGCAGACAAGCGCTCGTCAGGACGACCGAAGACACGACGCAAATATAATATACTTCTGAAGTTTTCTCTTTGAAGTAACCTCACGAGAGTTGCTTGCTCCGAGCCGCTCAGCCTGCTGCACAGCGTCACACGTGTTGCTCGCATATCTTAAAATACAATAATTACTGAGACGCAGCAGATGCGAGCTTCACTAAAAGACTGAATGGAAATAGACCCAAATAGTAATTACTAACGCTACCCACCTGTGCCCAAATAGTTTTCAGAGTTTGTAGCGCTCAGATCGGACTGTGCAGTCATATACGGTCATATATTAATACACTGTCATGTCTGACACTGTTGCCATCTTCGCTCGCTATGAGCATCCATTATTATTAATATTTCCTATTTGGTTGTATTGTCCCAATAGCTTTTATACAACCCTAACCAGTTACTACAGCCTCAGCAGAAATGCAATATTTGTAAAAGATGACGTATGCACATCTTTCTACACTAGAGAGGTTTTACAGAAATAGTTCAGATACTGGTTGTTGTTGCACTATGTCTCTCTGTAGAAAAACGAGGTTTCTGACTGAAATCGAACTATTTTAGTACAATCACATCGCAAATCACACGAAGCTCACACCCATACACTAAACACGTTATGGAAATCATATATGCAGTGACATTTAATTACGATGAATCCATATTGTTTAATATATAGTAAGTGATCGATGTTTTCAATAATTTTTCCTTGTTGCTCCGTTTTATTATTACCATAATCCACGAGCAGTGGTCCATAATTATATGAACACACAAGAATATATAGGAAACGCGTTCACACAGATATGCATCAGTGACAACACAAACTTATTAATTGCTCCGCATTAATACGACATAAATAATGGAATGTCATTAATGAAAATATAACCGTGTTGTTTCTAGCATCGCCACCGAACGCCGCCATTTGGTCTGACAGGGGTAGGTAATCTTTGCGAGAAAAACAAATTCGCAGTGTACAGTTTCCTGCTTCTTGATAACACATAGATAAAATAAGCCTCGTTTTACACGCAGTTAAGGAGGCATAATGACAGAGGCATTACGTTGCTGCTGATGTAACGTGATCTTCAGTGTGCGCCAACACACGCATACACACGTAAGGACACACATTATACACGACATATACACGCACGATAAAAATACGCGCATACACACATGCAATTACACACAAATATATACACTCTCTCATATATACAGTACACACCATACACGTGTACATTTAAAATGGGGACAAATGCAGACATACAAACACATGCACACACACACAAACATACATCACATAGCCTATACACGCATTGAAAGACGCACCTAAATGCCCACACGTGTTTGGAGCACTTGTGCTATCTTACCTGCTTTAACGTGGCCTGTTTGATTTTCCCACAAACTATCTGAACCTCGTAGATTATTATGATAAAACATGAAGAGTTGTCAAGTGATGTTTATACTGTGCCCATTTCAAAATACAAGTAACACATAATTTAATAAAACAAGGAAAGGAATATTCGTAATAAAAGGTGAATAAAAATATTTTCTGTTCGCAAAATCAGTTTCATTTGATGACAGCGATAAGGTGAATGATGGAAATGAAATGTAAATGGCGCCAGTTAGAGGGAAATTCATAGATCCACAGATATATCGCATTTTTTTTCAGAGAAAGTAAAAAAAAATGATGAAGACAAAGATATCACGCGCAATAAGAGAAACAAAACTCCTTACAGAGACAACAGTTTATAAGCGTTGCATAGAATCCAGCATATACAGCTGTTAATATCAGTTTAAGGCACATATTGCATGGCCTGCCATTCAGGCTTCCATCGCAAGGCAATGCATAAGTCCAATGATCGCAAGGTAAGGCATCAGGACACATATCGCAAGACAAGACATTAGGACACATATCACAGGACAAGACATTAGGACACATATTGCAAGCTAAGACATTAGGACACACATCGCAAGCCAAGACACTCTTTTCTGATAGATGGTGTCTTAACGAACGAACCTTACATGGGGCAACAGACACAAAGACGAGAGTAAAAATAAAAAAAATCCTATAAACACATAAGTACGAATTTGAAAATAAGTTCGTATGAATGTTAATAAACAGAATAGAGTAATCGTAATTTATGACGGTTTTAAAATTGAAGAAAGTGGTATTGAATCAATCAACCAATCAAAATTCTTCAATTCCCTGCTCTTTTCCCGCTCAGACAACGCCTTTCCTGCCGTTGCTATTTTTGGTATGATCTCCCTTCTCCATGAGTGTTTAGGTCGGCACCTACTTCTGGGGACTCCAAGAACAGTAACTGTCTCGTAATGATATCAGCTGTTTTCCGTAATATGTGTCCGCGTCGGTGCCTTCTTTGTACGTCAAGTCACAATGGCACATAATTAAATAAATAAATATTAATTGACTAATGTCAAAATAAGTGTATATACTTGATTAAAATCGCTAAAATTTAGGCCGGTTTATAGCCTCATTTCTATATTAGTGACTTTATCATACAATGGCATTCCTTCCGTTCGACGCAGATAGTGAAAGGCACGGTTCCTGGAAAAAGGGGAAGTAGTCATCCCAGAAAAAGATGGTACCAGGACATTACTGAGTTTGAAGATGTGTGAAGCTGGTCGTCTTAACAGAAGATATTCGAGATGTGTTCAGCGCTGCTGTAAAGAAGACTATGTTCTGGAAAGAAAATGTCATATGACATGGCATGGTATGACATTCGGCGTAGACATCCATTGATGACACAAATTCATTTGTCAGTTTCGTATCAAGATCAACTAATAATTTGAATAATATTTTAATAATGCTGTAGTTACCGTTCTTTAAAAACTCCGACACAACAAGATAATTACGTGACAAGTCCATTTTCCATCAACATTCAAGTTGATTTCTGATAGTGTCTTAAAAAGCTGATATTTTACTTGTTTGTTGGTCCCAGTTGTACTCATTTAGTCTGCTTCCGAGAAACATTCCATTGATAGCTTCACCTGTCTAGGCAGTACCATCACATGGGAAACGATATAGTGTAGAAGTGTATTGTGCTGTAGTGTTTACCATTCTTCTGCATGACTGGCTGGCACAACACGGGTAGTGTAAAAGAGGCATGCTAGACAACTAACTTGTTTCCATAGTGACAGTCTCTGCAGGCTGCTCAGAATTAGATGATAAGGCAAAGTACTTAACTCTGAAATCCGCAACAGGTCGGACGTGTTGAGCACCCATGCGCTTCTACAAGGAGCCAAAATAAGACGGGGGGGGGGGGGGGGAGGGGGGTATTGTTGACATGCGCAATGAGATATTGTACCGAGAGTTCAGAACAGGCAGCCGTTCGTCAGAGAGGGGTGGGGGGAAGAAGACATACAACAGATGCTAACTGAAAGTGTCTCTGATGAGCTTTAACATTGATGTGACGTCCTGGGAGTTGCTTGCAAAGAACCATTCCGACTGGCGCTATCATGACACATGGTGATCAGATGGACAAGCAATTTGCCGTTGCTAAGTGTCAGAAAAAGTGAGTGCTAGAAAGAGTAACAATAACAGAAAACAAACAAAGAGCAGTGGATTCCTTACAAGTTTGACCCAGCTACGGCACAGTCGGTCGTGTCAGGATTGTACTTTACGGTCATGTTAATCACATCTCGCACCACAAGTCTGATGCGTGCGATCATCCAACTATTATTAACTTCTTTGTAAGGGATTCTACAGCTAATTTTCCATGAAGCCAACCCATCTAAACACGCTGATAACGTTCGTCTGAATCTCAAACTCTAGTCTAGTCTGACCACTCAGTGCGCTTACATTTTCAGTTTACAAATTCAGATCTTGTTAGATTATGTTACAGAAGTGGTTCACTGTGCTGTACAGTCAGTTTGTAATCACGATCAAGTCGAATTCTGCGAGCGACAGTAAAGGTACTTACGGTTTTTAAGGGAGGCATACTTAAATTAGCTAGATGTCCAGAAAGGCAGAATTCACACATGTTATTACCAACCTGTCCTGGGGAATACTTGCTTATACGACGTCACACGTGATGCGCAATTGATATTCTAGCTGACTGATGATTGTGTGATGTCAAAGGGTGTTTCACAAGGTAAAGGTGACTGGATAAAGAATGAAAAGGAAATTAAGTATGGATTCTTCCTCTGACAAGAAAAGTTATGTGAATAACTAGAAGATTTACAGAGAATGATGATGATGATTTCATAGAAAAAAGCCGTTAGATTTGGCACGCTTACCCAGTGATTCCTCATTCTGAACACGTAACTGAGCAAGACGAATACCCACAGACAAGCTATATCTCAAGAAAGCCATTTACAAATAAGCAATTATTAGGTGAGGTCATGTGCACGTGCAGTACACAGATCAAGCTTTTCTAATGCCTGATACATGTATTTTTTTTTATAGGTATAGATAGTAATAATATAGACAACACAAAAATTAAAAATATAGGCAACACAAATATTAATAATATAGACAACACAAATATTAATAATAAAGACAACACAACTATTAAAAATATAGACAACACAAAAATTAATAATATAGGCAACACACATATTAATAATATAGACAACACAAATATTAATAACATAGACAACACAAATATTAATAATATAGACAACATAATTTGCATTACAGCTGGCCTAGTCAACGTTGCCAGGCAATGAATGTTCCTCACTTATGTACGTTTGATCAAAAAGGAGAGTTTGGTTTAAGAGTTGCAAGGCAATTAAAAACTAATGCTAAGGAGAGTCAATATTTCGTGTGGTTGAGAAGTTCTCCAAATAAAAGAAAGCCCCACTTATTAACATGCCTTCTTGTACACCTGACGGAGCGCCATCAATTACTGGTAACTATCGCTCGGGTGTTACGTACCGTAAAAAAAATCAGAGTATAATATCTTTACCATTCACTGTGTCGTGTATCGCCAACATCTGGCTGCAAAAAAACCTCAGGGGTCATCTACACAATTCATTACACACTGACATTACTGCAGTGAACAAAATTTACTCTCAAAGATCGACTGCCCCGAGAGAATGATGAAGACTGAACACTTTGTGCTTCATACTGAAGTTTGTTGTCTAGCTAAAATAAACTGTTTGAGACGATTTTGCAACCTTTCTGAAACAGTTCTTTGCAACCTTTCTGACTCAGTTCTTTGCAACCTTTCTGACACAGTTCTTTGCAACCTTTCTGACTCAGTTCTTTGCAACCTTTCTCACACAGTTCTTTGCAACCTTTCTCACACAGTTCTTTGCAACCTTTCTCACACAGTTCTTTGCAACCTTTCTCACACAGTTCTTTGCAACCTTTCTCACACAGTTCTTTGCAACCTTTCTCACACAGTTCTTTGCAACCTTTCTGACTCAGTTCTTTGCAACCTTTCTCACACAGTTCTTTGCAACCTTTCTCACACAGTTCTTTGCAACCTTTCTCACACAGTTCTTTGCAACCTTTCTGACTCAGTTCTTTGCAACCTTTCTCACACAGTTCTTTGCAACCTTTCTCACACAGTTCTTTGCAACCTTTCTGACTCAGTTCTTTGCAACCTTTCTCACACAGTTCTTTGCAACCGTTCTCACACAGTTCTTTGCAACCTTTCTCACACAGTTCTTTGCAACCTTTCTGACTCAGTTCTTTGCAACCTTTCTGAAACTGTTCTTTGCAACCTTTCTCACACAGTTCTTTGCAACCTTTCTCACACAGTTCTTTGCAACCTTTCTCACACAGTTCTTTGCAACCTTTCTCACACAGTTCTTTGCAACCTTTCTGACTCAGTTCTTTGCAACCTTTCTCACACAGTTCTTTGCAACCTTTCTCACACAGTTCTTTGCAACCTTTCTGACTCAGTTCTTTGCAACCTTTCTCACACAGTTCTTTGCAACCTTTCTCACACAGTTCTTTGCAACCTTTCTGACACAGTTCTTTGCAACCTTTCTCACACAGTTCTTTGCAACCTTTCTCACACAGTTCTTTGCAACATTTCTGACACTGTTCTTTGCAAACTTTATGACACTGTTTTTTGCAACCTTTCTGACACTGTTCTTGAGTTTTTTGAAGGTACAAATGTTTTGCTCATTAATGAACTCAAATAAAATAGGCATGGCATCGCTTATTTTTTTGTACTATTTGCTAAGTTCTATGCAATGAAAGAGTGGAGGAAGAACTTATTTAGCTCCTCTGTCCGGTTCTGTTTCTAAGAACCGACTTCACTGCAGTCCAGGCATACCCATATGTGATTAGTCTCTCTCAGAAAAGGACGAAGGGTGTGTATACTAATGGTTCATGCAGCCTGTTGGTTGTACACACTTATGCACCGCACTCTCTTGCACTCCTGTCCTGTCGAGCCTCGTTCAATTTTGAGCTGCACAATTACATTGAGCTGAAGCCGAAGTATATACAATCTTACTAGTTACTAAATTTCTTATCGCTGTCCTGAATTATGGAGAGCATCTATAACGCTCCTAATTGCATTTCCAACATCATATTTTGTGGAACGTTGTTTTAGTGTGGCCAGCCTATTTCTGTCCGAACAATGACATCACCTCCAGATTGTTAACGTGTAGATCTAACACGTATGTTAAATGACCTCACGGGAGATAAGACTAGAGTGCCTGCCTCCCGAGTTACCCCCAGTCGTCTTAACCAATAGTCTTTCCACTGATCCAGAGTAACTCGGGATAAGAGTGAGATTGATGACCAGCGCAGCTACTTTCTCCCTATAATCCAAATACAGCCCACATCACATTATTAAGACATAACCGTCTGTTTTTTGGGCCATCATCGCTTAGCGATGGGCAATAACTAAAAAAAAAAAAAAGAAGAAAAATAAGCGACTTTATACTAAACATTGGGAAATCGATTAGTATCGGTTTGTCAGGTTCATTCATTATAACACAAAGAGACATAATAGTGATGTACTCTACTTATTTACTAAATGGGGTATCTTTTTCTTTTTCTTCGTATTTTTCTTCTTGTTCGTCTTCTTGTTCCTCTTTATTTTCTTCTTCTTCTTGTTCTTCTGCTTGGTCTTCTTCTTGTTCTTCTTCTTGTACTTGTTCTTCTTCTTGTTCTTCTTCTTGTTCTTCTTTTTGTTCTTCTTCTTGTTCTTCCTCGTGTTCTTTTTCTTCTTCTTCTTCTTCTTCTTCTTCTTCTTCTTCTTCTTCTTTTTCTTACTCTTCTTCTTGTTCTTCTTATTTTTGTTCTTCGTGTTCTTCTTGTTCGTGTTCTTCTTGTTCTTCTTCTTCATCATCTTCTCCTTTTTCTTCTTCTGATTATTATTCAAAGGAAACCGTGTTATTCCCACTTCAATTACATATATTATTATTTTGGAAATCTCTTCACGAGCTATTTTGTAATCCCAAAGGTTATCGCATACTTGTCAGTCATGTAGAAAATACAGTTTTTTTTCAAAAACATGCGTTGTAGAGTATTCTATATTAGACGAGTTTACAGAGATGGTTAAAATGACTGTTTATTGCACGCACGATGTCTCACATGATGGCTTATTATTGGAATAACCCTATTTCTGACTACAATGAAACAAACTCAGTGAAGTTTAATATCACTTGAGATGAACCTTACGGACATACACTCAACTTGTTCTATACACGAGACATGCAGCTGGATTCTATAACTGGTTGGTCAGATTACCCATTTTATCATTAATTATCCATATTTGTCATTAAGTTTCGTTGCTTCCCCGATGTCATAATTATATTTATGATATTACAAAGGCTGTATTCATTATACCCGGAAACCACTAGCATAATAAATACGCAAACGCACAAACATGCGCCAAAGTAGATACACAAGTATTAATTACTGCACATTCATAGGAACAAAATTATGGCGGACAATTATTGAAAAATGAGCGATTTTTTTCGTTGCATTCATTGTCAGCTTACAACGTAATTTTGTCTGACAAAGGGTATGTAATTTTTCAGAGAAATAAAAATCTACAGTGTTATGTTTTCTGCCCTTTGTTAATAAATTGTAAAGATAGGCCTGGTTTACATGTAATCTAGGAAGACGTCATCATGGTGGTAACGTAGGGCTGCTAGTGTCACGTTAACTTTAGCGCGCACTCACATACACACACACACACATACACACGCACACAAGAAGGTGGTAATATATGCCTGTACACATACTCTTATTATATACACACACACATACACATGTATTGAACAACACACACGTTTATCGGGCGCTTGCACGATTTTTCCTGTAAGAGCTTGCCAGTTTCGTTTCTCACAAACTTTCTCAACCTCGTACGTGAGACTTTATTCTCATTGCTGCGGTAGTCGTGGGTGATTTAGGTTGAGGACTACAGGCCGCATCATCACTGCTGTCGCCACGTCGTGTGCTGGCTATGTTTGTTAATTTCACGCACAATAGAAAAACAACATGTCTTATCGGAGATTCGATTCACTGCCATTCTAGTCAGGAAGCAGGCATCGAAACCATACAGCCACGTGCCCCTGTACGTTGTTGATTATGTTGATAAAACACACAAAGTTGTGAAGTGACAGTTTTGCTGTGCTCGTTTCAAAATACAAATAACAGATTATTCAATCTGTCGACACAGCTCATTCCGTTCTCCGGACTACATCCTGCCAACTGCAAAGCCCTATTCAGGGCTTGGTAGTGGGAGATTGAGAACGAACGCAGAAGAAGAAAATCATTCAATAAAACAAGGAATGGAATAACTAAAAATCACAATCAAAAGCTCGAAACAATATTTTCTTTTCTGAAAATCAGCTCTGTTTGACGACTGCGATAAAGTGAAACTGTGATGGAAATCGATCAATGTGAATGGATGCAGTTAAGGTGATTTTAATAGACAGCCGAACATGTATAATGTATTTTGTAGATAAAGCCAACAAATAGCATTCAGAAAAAAACTAATTGATTCTTACAGATGCAACATTTTCCCTAGGTTAAACAAATTTTAAAAAATGCGCACTGTTTCGCAGAGCCCAACTCAATACTTTTGAGTGGAACACCCATTGAGGACGCTGACGAATATGTCTATCTGGGAAAGCTCCTCAACATGGAGAACAACATAAAACCTGAGATCGCCAGACGGAAACGGCCGGGCTTGGCAGCCTTGAACTCCATCATGACAGCAACAGACGCCACGAAGGACACCAGACTACGTGCGGACATCTTCGACTCGGTAGTCATGCTAGCTCTCTGCTGTTGTAGCGAAACCTGGTCTCTAACCAAAGCAGCAGAGAACCAACTGAGAACAGCACACGCATCTCTTGAAAGACGCCTCCTGGACATAACTCTCCGACAATAGTGGCAGTGCGAACTATACAATAGCGACATCCGGAGAATGTCACACATCAAGGATGTCATACGGTACGTCAACTATTCGAAACAAAGCTAGGCTGGTCATATATCCAAACGACAAGATGAAAGGCGGAGTACCATAACCACCATATGGTACCCGCGCGACAAAAAGAGACCTCGTGAACTGCCCCCAACTCGCTGGAGAGATTCACTAGAAAAATACAACATTCACGACCCCATAACAGATAACTACTATCACAATGGACGACACAGGACCGTGACAGAAACAACTGGAACCTGAGTTAGGATCTGATCAAGTGTGACCACCTCTTGACGAAGAACAGGTCAAACTAAGAACTAAGAAGAACTAAGATGCAACATGTTATAAGCGCTGAATACAATACATACATCATACACATGTACATATCAATTTGGGGCAAATGTTCCAAAAAGAGGCAAACTTTCCTGATATACGGCTTATTAAACAAACAATTAAACATGACAGATCGACATTTGAGACTCAACTAAAGAAAATAAAAATAAACACCGACAGGTACCATCGTCATCAAGTGCCGTTACGGTAACGGAGGTTGGCGGTAATGGATATCCAGTTGTCTGTCCCGTGCAAGTGGATACACGCAGTCAGACTGTCTCGATTGCTTCTTGATATTGTCTGTCCATCTGCCTCTCTTGCCCTTCACTATAACTTGTAGCAGACTGTCATGACCAAAATATTTTATTTTTCAGTTTTGAATTTCCTTCTGAAGTATCTTTTCCACCTTCAGTTGTTCCAGAACCTCACTATTTGTTTTTCTATCTTTCCACGAAGCTCGTTCAAGTCTTCTGAATCCCCAAATTTCAAAGGTTTAAATACTCTTCTCTATTTTCTTGGTCATGTTTCTTCTCCATACAATAAAACTGAATGCACATAGCATTTAATGATTCTCATTTTTGTTTTTCTAAGATATTTGATTGAAGTGTATGTTTTATGCTGTTAAATGCGTCCTGTGTCATTGAAATTCTCTTAATTATTTCCCTTTCGCAATTGGCATTCGCTGATATTAGCTGGCCAAAATATATATAGATTGACATTTGTTTCCGAATCTCTCCATTTCTGTGGATGTCAACTTGAGGACTTCTTTCCTTTTGGTGAACTCATGTAAGTTTAGTCTTGTTTGTGTTGATTTCCAGCCCACATTGCTGACTCTTGATGTTTATCTTATCCATTAGGTTTTGCAGATGTACTAGATCTTCTGACAAAAATACTGTTTCATCAACATATCTGATATTATTGATACTCAGCCCTCCTATATTTAATGCAGGCATTTCTTCTATTTCATTGTACATCTATTCTGTGTATACATTAAACAGGCCAGGGGAAAGCACACAACCCTAACACCTTTATTACTCATATATTTACACTTGGTGATGTCTCATCTCTAACATTCAAAACAAACCGGTTGATCCCAATACAAGTTTGATATCCTTACCGTCCAGATTTATGTAATCCAGACATTTTAGTAGCTGTTCATGCTTCACATTATCAAACGCTTTAGTGTAACCAATAAAGCAAGCATATAGGTCATTTTACATCTACGTGTTTTTATCCCACAATTATTCTCATACAAACAATCCCTTCTCTTGCTTCGATGTTCTGCTTGAAACCGAACTACTCAGCACTGACTTCTTGGCTAATCTTTCTTTTAATACTTTCTTGTTTTATTTGAATTACTATTTTGGTGACATGACCCAACAAACTTGTAGATCTAAAATCCATGCGAACTACTGCTTTAGTCTTTTATGCAGCTTTATGAACTCTGAAATTGTTAGTTCCTGTGGTATGTGTCCAGTTGCGTATATGTCGTTGCATAGATCTGTGACTCGATCAACAACAAATCTTTTCAGTGGATATGTCTTTCTACGGTAATGTCATCTTGTCCAGCTGCTTTCCTTTTCTTCATTATTCTTAAAGCTTTTACAACTTTTGATTTTAAAATTGACGGCCCTGCTGTATTTTGTAATTTCAGGTTTACTGCATCTTTCATCATGAAAGAGAGCATCAACATATTTATGTTGATTCATGTCCATATTCATTTATACCGATAGGTATACCAATCAATAAATATTATAAAGGTATAAAAAGAATAACGAACAGTGTTAGTCCCATGCCCATTTGTAAGCTTTTATGTTTTTATGACGAACTTTGAACTGAAATAATGTTCAATATTGAGTTTATAATATGTTTAAATTATTCTCTTTTTGATCATGTCTTGTCAAGCTGATACTTACTTATTTGCCGTGGATTCTGCAGCTCTTTTCCAAAAAAGATCTTTCTACACAGTTAATACTGTCTGCTTCAATCTGGTCTGAAACTCTGACTAGTTTCGGCACTTAGTTCTCTGACGTTGTTGTTATGGACGCCCACAACTTGTCAAATCTTGTTAGAGAAGCAATTCATTGTGCTGTACAAACAATTTCTGGTAATCACCTGGAAGGCGAGTGCCAGTAATGTTACTTAAGGTTTTCACGTGAGACAAATTAAATCGGTTAGAAGTAGAAAAAGGCAGAATTCGCGTTTGTGTTGGATGCTAACTAATATAACGTCTCGTGCGCTATGTCATTGATATTCTTGATCAGTGACGATTGTGTGATCGTAAAAGAGGCATTTCACAACGTACATATTGAAGAAAGTTGAGAAGGATGGGTCGTATGGATTCGTTATGTGATAAGGAACATGATGAGAGCAACCAAAGGAAACAGAGAGAATGATGCAAGTAATTGAATTGGCATGATCTACCCCCCCCCCCCCCTCACCTCAAACACACACAACATACACACACACACAACACACACACAACACACACACACACAGACGCCCTCCCCCTCCTCCAGTGATTCAACAGGTCAATCTTAAATACTAATTCCACAGTCTAAACACACAGTCGAACACATTAGCACATACATACAAACTCTATTTCTTCTTCTTCTTCTTCTTCTTCCTTTTCCTCTTCCTTTTCTTCTTCCAATCGTCTTCTTCTTTCTCTGCTTCTATTTCTTCAAAAGCTCGTTCTCTTTCATTGTCATCTTCTATTTTATTTTTCGATACCCAGGAAAATATGCTGTTCCTATTTCTGTTACATGATATAAAGTTGAGGAATCTTTCATGAGCTTTTTGACAATTGAGTTTTCTAGTTCATCGTGTTAGGTTTTCAGTATATATAGAAAATGTGTACCCAAAAATATGTTGTAAAGTATTCTACTTTCTTCTTTCTTTTCGCATTAACCTATTATGCCTTTTAGCGTGAGGTTATGAAGAAATCTACGGCGAGCTGAGAGAGGGATGGCGCGAGAGAGGGCGCCCAAAGACGGTCTGAACGACTCACTAAAATGTTGCGAGATAGACATCGACACCTGGGAATGTCTTGCGCAAAACAGATCTGACTGCAGAAGCGCAGTCAAATCGGGTGTAGCTGCTGGTGAAGATGACCGTGTTGTGAAAGCCCAGAACAGACGCGAGACGCGGAAATCCCGAGCAGCGGGAACACCATCCCCTTCTACAAACCTTGTGTGCCCGATATGCAGCAGATGTTTTCGTGCCCGCATTGGCCTGTTCAGCCACATGCGCACCCACACCCAACAGGGAAATCTGTGACAAGAATGAAGTCGGCGGTCCTCATCGACAACGATGGACAGCTGTTATTATTATGAAGAAATCTCTAGACCGAGCCCTGCCGTGTGCCTCATGCACAGTGGCATTCAGCACCTCAGCTATTTCCGTAAGCCATCATTTTCGTGGTCAACCTTTGACTTTGAATTCGTTGTATCTGCATAGTGGGGTTAGGGCCGTTGTGTGTGCGTGTGTGTGTGTGGTGATAACCTTGTTACGTGGTCAAACCATTTAAGTTGCTGTCTTTTGATGTAGTCTAATACTGGTTTTGCTCCCACTAGTCTCCTAATGTCATCGTTTCTGGTCATGTCTTTCCTTGTTACACCTAATAATTTTTGCAGGCATTTCATTTTTGCTGTTAGGATGTATCGTTTTTCATTTGATGTTAGTGTCCAGTTTTGATGTGTTGAGACGAAAATGGTATTTAATAAAGCTCTTTTGGTAGTTATTGTCACGTGCTTGCAATTAAGTATTGGAATTAATTGTCCAATGATCTGATTTGCCTTATTGCACCTTGGATTTCCGATGTAATTCTACCGTCGGCGGATAACGTGCTCCCTAAGTATGGGCAATATTTCACCTGATTGATTTTCTGTTTTTCAAGAAAGAGATATTGTCTCCGGCTATTCTAGATATTTTAATGACCTCAGTGTTTTCTACGTTGATTTTCGTGCTGAATTCTGTACATGCTGTATATAGTTTATCAATATGTTGTTGCAATTGTATTCCTGAACTTGCTATGACTGCTTGAAAGTAAAAGAAAAACAGTTCATTTAAGAGCTCATCTATGTTGCTACCTTCACTTGGGTTGGCTGTTTCACATATTTTTTTCTACATATGTAATAAACAGCAAAGAGGATATCACACATCCTTGTCCTACTCCAGATTTGAAATGATATTTTTCTGAAAGTATTCTATATTATTATTTGCGGCTAGACACACCACATGACGACTCTAAATAACGTTAACTCTGGTTGAAGGAAAACACACCCCTTGAAGTGATATGTCTCGTCACTGGCACATCACAGACATGCACTAATCATGTTTTCTCAACGAGATATGTCCATTACTGGTTCTGTCACTTAATTCATTTGAGATTCATGTTTTTCTGAAGGTTTTCTTGCACCCAACTGTTGTAATTATATTTATTATTTTGCCCGAACTAGATTCCCTTACATGAAGAAATAAATCATACAATGAGCACTAACACACGTACAAGATCCAAAGCAAACACGCACGCATTAATTACTGTGATGCAAGATATAATGGCATACAATTATTGAAAATATTCGATATTATCGGGTTGTCTCCAGTTAACACCAATGCATGTCAACATATTGTCTGACCCAGGGTAATGGGAGAGGGGGGGGGGGATGGGTTTATAGGTGGATATAGAGAGTAGCGGTGGGGGAGGAAGATAGCAGGGCGTGTTACATAATTTATGCCGTACAAAAACCCAATAATCTCCGGCTTATGTTTCCTTTTCCCTGATAATACGTTGAAATAGTAGATAAGGTTTAACATGTAATCTAGAGATATCTCACAACAGCTGTATTTTCGTGGTTTGGTGTCACGTGACGTTTAGTATATGCACACACTCATACACTAATACACACACGAACCTAAACGTGAATGCACAGTCACTGACACTCGCACCCATTGCCGCACAACGACACACATACACTCTCACACATACACACACAATTGTATCAAGCGCTAGAGATATATATTATGTCTGAAGTTGGCCAGTTTGGAATATCCACGAACAATCTCAACCTCCCGTTGATGTTGGCAAACTTCTTAGTGCTGATGGTGGGATACGTCCGGTAGCAAGACCTTTTACAATAACAGTTCATCAACTACCAGCACCTTGTATTGGCGGGTAGGTTAGAAGTCAACAGGAAGACTGGACATCCTAGAATTGAGCGTTAACCAGATCTAGTAAATCTAAACCTGTCAGATTCCGGTGGAGCATATGTCTTCAACAAATATACGCCAAGTCCTCTTGCCCTGGGTCATCTGTTCTAGCTCTGTTTACGTGTTATCTGTGCCCTTTATGCTTGTCTCCCTCTTTAGCGTGTGTATTTTGGTCGGAATCAACTTCTCCTGCCTTGGATATTCCAAAACAGATATTCTCTTATAATGCGATCATCAGATTTCCTTAATGTGTGTCCTATCCAACATCAGCGCCTTCTCCTTATGCCATCATGTTATATTGATCTGTACGATACTGTCCAACATTTGCACATTATTGATCTTATAATACCATTTCAATCTCCATATTGTGCGGTAGGATCCGTTTGTGAATGTCTGCATCTTTTTAGTTATTGTTTTTGTTGTTTCCATGTCTCAGAGCCGTACACAAGAATGAACGTTATTTTGGAGATGAAGATTTTTATTTTTGTATGGGATTAAATATCTTTTACTTTTCATGTTCCAAAATGTCATGTAAGCTTCTCTCACTTGTTCTATTATTATGGTCATATATTTATATGTGCTTCCTACTTTTTTCTATAATGCTGTCAAGACATAAAAACGATCTTATACTATCGTGTCTCCCAGAGCAATCTGCATCAATGGCGGAGCGAGAGGTGGTGACCCCTGACTGTTGGGGGCGACAGTGCCTCGTTAACAGAGACAGCAGCCTGGTGAAGCGCACATGTGCGAAGTACATGCCTGGCGCAAGTAGGGTAATAGGCATGACCATGGTAATAGGTCTGTCAATGCCGCATTCCAGCAGGGAGCCTTTTCCCTTGGTCAATGAAATGATTATTCCGTCGCGCAATGCCACGGACACTTGGCCAGTATTCCACACCATTACGAAGAGTTGGTGTAGGGTGATGGTCATTGGGTCCAGGGAGTATTTTAATAGCTCAGACGAAATATTGTCTAGGCCCACGGCTCTGCTATATTTAAGTTATCTTATGGTTGACTTTACCTCAGCATGGTTGGACCGTCGGGGCTGGTGTCAGTGCCAGGGGATGCTGTGACAGACTCACGTAGTAGATCCGGACAGGGGGTGGTTCAAGGCTGCGTTGTAATGATTGACCCACCTGCTAGCTATTTTCTCTCTCGAGAAGCAGGGAGATCTCAGGCCGGAGCTCAGAGCTTTTATTGCTCGTTTTGTCACTCTCAAGTTATTGCGGACTGGACCTTTATCGCGTTGTCGGATATGGGGTTGTAATGGTATCCAATGTCCTTCTTGGCGGCATCCCGGAATTTATTTGGTAGGCGGCGCAGTTACGGGTTGTCGTCCCTGGTCCTCGATGAACTTTTTTCTTCTAGGATTGTCAGGGTGGACACTGGAAGGCTTGGTTTCCGGGTAGTCTTCATGTGACCCAAAACTGTGTCGGCAAATTTGTGGATGGCCTGGGGGTGATGGGCCAGGCAGATTTAGGGTAATCCAGAAAGTTATCCAGGGTTGAAAATTTGCTGTCTATGGATGCGGCATATTGGACTGTGAGAATAGACACGAAGGGATTCCGTGCTATATGCAGTCTTTCTGTGGAACCTTGGCTCGAAGACCACACTAGTGACGAAGAAAAGATGATCAGTGATGACAGAGTCCTCCCTTCTACAGTACACCCTGCACGATCTGATCAGACCCTGGTTTCTAGTCAGGATATGACCCAGCTTCTTTCTGGTCCTGTATTCGTTTGAAATCCGCTTTCTCGCAGAACTGCACCGGCTTCTTCGCGTCGCCATCGTTGACCTACGGGCTGCCTATTATTATGTGAATAAACACGCCCGGTGGAAAGCCCTACAATGTGTGAGTATCTTAGGCACCCTGCTGACTCTAATTGAGGAGCTCTACAGTCACACCAACGCAAAGTTAGGTTCGGGTGGGTTCTTGCGGAGGTGTTCTCTACATCATTCCGTGTCTGACAGGCTTACGTTTTCGCCCCTGTACTTTTCTGCTGTACCATATACTGGATCCTCACACAGTCTTCTGTACACAATATAGGGGTCCTTGTCGACGTCTCCCTGGTAACCGATTTCGTCCACGCTGATGATGTCGATTCCCAGACCCGTGTAGGCTCCCTAGAGGCCCTGGAACGATTGGCTACCCACCAAGGCCTGCACATCTTCTAGACGACGACAAAAATCCAATACCGCAGCAAGGACGGCCCGTCTGTGTTGAGCATGTTGTCCTAGAGAAGGCTTTTCATGGAGATCAGGCTTCGTATATGCTCCTCCTGCGTTGTCCCCATCCTCTTGTACAGCTACGATACCTGGACACTACTATAGCGGAACCGGCATCTTCTAGAAGCCTTCCATCTACGAAACCAGAGGAGTATCCTTGGGATTCACTGGCATGACTTGTGCTTAAATCAAAGAATCAAAGAAATGAAGGTAGGTCATATCTGTAGCTGTCGCACACTAGTGCTTAAATCAAAGAAATGAAGGTAGGTCATATCTGTAGCTGTCGCACACTAGTGCTTAAATCAAAGAAATGAAGGTAGGTCATATCTGTAGCTGTCGCACACTAGTGCTTAAATCAAAGAAATGATGGTGGGTGATATATGAAGCTAAGGCACACTAGTGCTAAAATCAAAGAACTCAGACAGCTGACCTTATTATTTGATACGTGTTTTCTCGCAGACGTATCACGGATACAAGAAACGGTACCTTCTATGAACCGACTCAGATAGAGTAAACGATAAAAGGATACTTAACTGTGATCTGATTGACTTCAAACCACTACTCAAGTATTAAAGTATCTGAACCTAGCACCGGAACCAGAACAATCTGACTGAACAGGCTGGACACGGGACATCAGGTCGCAGTTGCTGTTTACCAATGCCCACAATGAGTAGGTTACTATTTTGTGCGCCCTGAAAAGGGCATTAAGTGTCGGGTTGCAGTAGCTTTCTTCACGTCCTAAGCGGGCTGATAAAGGTGGATCGGTAACCTCCAGGCGGTTATGCTATGCTTGGCTTTATCTGCATGTCGCTCACTACTACGGGGATCACATCGATCCCTCACCTTGTTAGCCAGGATGACATGAAAACAGTCCGTTTCTGGGAAGGGCTACGAAGAAGCCAAGGTGAGAGTCTTGTCCAGTATGTTTTGCCTGAACCTGACTAACACATTTGATCAGTGTATTTTGCCTGAACCTGACTAACACATCTGATCAGTGTATTTTGCCTGAACCTGACTAACACATCTGATCAGCGTATTTTGCCTGAACCTGACTAACACATCTGATCAATGTATTTTGCCTGAACCTGACTAACACATCTGATCAGCGTATTTTGCCTGAACCTGACTAACACATCTGATCAGTGTATTTTGCCTGAACCTTACTAACACATCTGATCAGTGTATTTTGCCTGAACCTTACTAACACATCTGATCAGCGCATTTTGTCTGACCAGTCGCTAGTCGTCCTTCCCATCAGGTCGCAGTAAAGTAAAGTGGAAATTCAGCAGAATTAACCGCTAATTGGAAATGGAGTTTTTTTGAAGACTCCATTGTATTAAGCCGCAGCCTGTGAGAGGTGGGGTGGCCAGTGGCCATTCTTGCTGTTCTTACTTTCCCTAACTCATGTGTTAGGTACCCATTTACAGCTGGGTTGACTGAAGAAGCGGTCTCCGAGTAAAATCACGACCTGGATTTTTGTAGTCTACAGACGCGACTCGAACCGACGCTCACTGTTACCACAGAAAATAGCCAATTGCTGGCTAGGAACTGAGCTAAGGCGCCCATCCAGGGCTCAGTATACTTAGCCAAATGTCCCAGTCAACAAATAGTCATGCCATAAATAGACTGTGAAACGTAAACAAAGTCTCATCTTTTAGTTTCCACTTAAACCGGACTAACCATCAGCACTTGTCAATATGCAGTCACTTGTCCATATGTAGTTCTAGAAAAAAAAAAAAGAAGACAGGCATGGATATTAAGTACATTGAGAGAAATAATTTTTTACAGTCACATCAGTTTATGTACGCTCTATAGAATATCCTACACACAGGCACATATCAGTATTATAGATCAGGTACCAATGAAAGATAGAGGTTCTGATATATGCCATATTCAGCGAACAATTACACAAGGACAACCAAGGTAAAGACATAAGTAAAATAATTAACTGCCTGTAAGATTCAAGTTAATTAAAGTTTTAACAATGTTATTAAAAAATCTGAAGGTGTTAAAATGAACCTCCAAAATGTATTTGTCACACATGTCATCAGAAATTAGTTTTTAAAAATGTAACTATTGCTTTATAACCAATGTTGGTATTTGTTTGAAAAACAATTCAGTTTATTTACGTCTCTGCCGAAGACAATTGAGCATTACGGCAGCTTGTTTTGTAATCCTGTCTCGTAAAGCTGAACTTTACTCATATGTGGTAGATACACAGGTCATTGTTCAATAATCTGGTCTCTAACTATCTAGTCTGGCAATTAGTGCTCTTTAATATTTTGTTTAGGCACTCAAATCTTGTCAGATTTTATTACATGCCTCTCACTGTGCTGTACAACCATTTTTTGTTGATCACGAGAAAGACTAATGCTGCTAATACCAGCATTATTACTTTAAGGTTTGTATGTCAGACAAGAATAAATAGGTTTGATGCCCAGAAGGACAGAATTCACATTTGTTATTACCAGTATGTCACGGTGGATGCTAGCTAATATGACGTCTCGAGCGATACGCAATTGATATTCTAGCTGTACGATGAATGTATGATTTTAAAGGGATATTTCCCAAGATTATTGGTGAAAGAGGAATGCATATTATGAATTCGTTCTATGACAAGGAAAGTGACGAGAATAGCCACACGATATAGAGAATTAGGAAGATGACTAAGGAGAAAAGCGCCTTATTTGATTTGGCACCTTCATCCAGTTGATCCTATCAGCCTAAACACACAAGAAAACAGACTATCACTAACAGACAAACGACATCCAAGGAAAGCCATGCAAAAACAAGCCACTTTGTGAGATGTGTGCACATGATGTACACAGTACAAGTAATTCTAATGTCTGGTGCATATGGCATATCTATGAACAAATAATCGTAAAACAGACAACTGAACAACCAGTCGTTTTCTTCCTTGTATGTGGTCTCAGTCGTCGAAGAATTGTGACATAATGAATTATAGAGTATAGAACAGGAAAACAACGTTTGTTCCCTATTCATCTGATCAATGTCTGGAGAGGTGGCTGACTTAGTGACTCTTTATCTACCCATGTATATAATAAAGGGTTTTACTACAGTATAGATATACTTACTGATCTGTGTAATGATATATACAATACTGGATGCATACCAATGGACCTGAAAACATCTACGTTTGCAACACTAACCCCCGCCCCCGCCCCTCTTCCCCCCCCCCACTCCCCCGAAAACAAACAACATCCAGCGAAACAACCTAATACAACAGAATGTTCAGACTTTAGAACAATAAATTTAATGAGTCACATAATTAAAATACGGTTGAAGATCATACAAGAAAGAATAAGCGGTAAAGTAGAGAGAGAAGTTTCAGAAGAACAATTTGGTTTTCGAAAGTTTAATGAAACAAGGAAATCAATTTTCTGTTTGCGAACTCTGACAGAGAAATATATAGAGATACAAAATGACATATATATCTGCTTCATAGGTTACCAAAAGGCTTTTGGCAGAAATTAATCAAATGTCTCAAAGAAATAGGTCTAGATGGTAAAGACATAAGACTGCTCCATAATATGTACTGGGAACAGACTGCTACAGTGAAATCAGGAACGTTATGCTCTCCAAGTATAGATGTGAAAAGACGAGTGAGACAGAGGTGTGTATTATCGCTTTGTCTTTTTAATGGATGCACAGAAAAAATATTCTTCTTCTTCTTCTTCTTCTTCTTCGTACGCCGTCAGACAGTAACCATTATTTTTTCGAAAAAATCAGCGGTCATCCCGAGGCTGTCGCCACTGCCATAGAGCTTTTCTTGCAGTTCCACTGCTGATGGCCACATCTGCTCTCTCTGATCCTCGTATGTCGGGCAGTTCTGCAGCAGATGTTCAGCGGTCATTTTACCAGTACCGCACGGGCATTCGTCGGTACCACCTATCTTCAATTTGTTGAATAGGTGGTACCTCAGTCTATTGTGGCCAGTGCGAAGTCTGAAGACAACGACCTGTTCTCTTCGGTTCAACTGGTAATAGGCATCGTTTTTGGTGTAACCAGTATGTTCGGTTTCCCATTTAGTCATGTATCTGGCTTTGATAAGCCGTTTTGACTCTTCGTACGTCATACTAGTATCTGTTTGTGGTAGTCTTGCACCTTCTTTTGCCAGTCCGTCTGCCTCCTCGTTGCCTTGGATGTTGCAGTGTGATGGGACCCACTGTACCACTACCCTTTTTGGTGCGGACTGCTGGCACAGTTTGCAGAGTGCTGCTCTTAAGTCATTAAGCTCAGTGTTTTTCTGGCTTTTTAGCGCTGTGACTACTGCTAGAGCATCTGTAAGCAGGACTATATGGCTTTCATTTTCATTGTGTGTCACCATTTCTTCCACTGCCGCCCTCAGTGCCTCTGCCTCCGCTTTGAAATTGCTTGTGTACTTACCAGTAGCGAATGACAGTGTTATTTTTCTGCCATTTGGTAGGTTCAGGAATGCTCCTGCCCCTCCGTTCTGTGTAGTGTTTGTTACAGAACCGTCGGTGTATGCATGGGTCCAGTCCATGCTTGGGTAGCTTTTCGATATGAAGCTTAGGGTAGTATCTCTCCTTTCTTTTTCAGTCTGGCAGTTTTTGTTTCCAATACCTGGTATATTTTCTACCACCTCTGGAAATATATCCTGCCTCCAGTAGTGCAGTAGTGATGGGTTTTGGTGTTGTTAGTGCGTTTATGGGATCTTCGTGCATCTTTGCTTTGGCTATTTCTGCAAAGTTTCTCCGCTTTAGTTTCCCATTTCCCAAATTGTTTAGTCTCTGGTGCATTGGATGGTCAGTCAGTCTTCGGAGTTTCTCTGACTGCAGCTGGGCTCTGCAGTCTCTTCTGTTGGTCATGGATTGCAGTTTTGTAATCTTTTTAAGTTCTACAATTGGCGTTGACTTCATGCCTCCTGTTATAATTCTCATGGCTTGGTTTTGAAGTTTGCTAACTCATTCGAAGTTCGCCTTTGCTGCTGTTGTCCATGCCGCAATGCCATACTCGAGAACTGGTCTCACTCTTCCAGTGTACAGTTTCTTTAGTATGCCTTCGTCTGCTCCCCAGCTTGTGCCAGCAAGTTTCCTCATGATTGCCATTCTTTCTCTGGCTCTCATTCGGTTTCTCTCGATCTGACTTTTCCATGTCATGCGCCGATCAAATGTGACTCTCAGATAGGTTGGATTGGCGTTTGGCTGCAGGAATTTGCCATTTAGACTTAATTTGGTATTTTGGGGTTTTATTGAAAGCGAGAATATTGTGCATGTGGTTTTCTCCTCGTTTATTTTGACCAGCCATGAGTTCGCCCACTCTTCCAGCGGAAAAAATATTCAAACAAATAGAGGGGATGCTAGGGCTTGTCGTTGGAGGGGTGGTAATGAATAATCTAAGATATGTGGATAATACAGTTTTGATAGCAAAAAGTGAACAAGAATTATAGGAACTTCTGACAACAATATACACAATAAGTCAAGAGTTTGGATTGGACATAAATATAAAGGAAA